>JBBPBX010021577.1:0-13891 GCA_038048925.1 Garcialebias charrua | reverse complement strand
CGGGAACGATATGATATGGCCCAGCCCTGTTATACATCAATAATCACTTTGCTTCCTTCACGCAACTCCAATCAAAATTTGGTCTTCCTTCTAGCCACTTTTTCAGGTACTTACAAATACGTAATTTTGTCAGACAGCATTTCCCACATTTTGAAACCATACCGGTGCAACATAGTTTCTATGAGCTTATAAAAAAGCCCCCAACCTCTAAAAAGCTAATTTCTCAGTTTGTTAATCTTTTCAGTTCATCCCCATCTACTAATCATTTAAAAGAGGCCTGGGCTTCTGATACAATAGGTGAGATCTCAGATGAGCTGTGGGATCTAGGTCTGTCAAGAATCAAAATCTGTTCCATTAATTCCAGATTGCAACTTATTCAATTCAAAGTCATCCATCGGCTGCATTTTTCTAAAACCAAACTTAATAAGCTATTTCACTGTGTCTCCCCATCATGTGACAAATGTAAATCAGATGATGGGACTTTGGGTCATCTGTTTTGCTCCTGTCCTAAGCTTATGGACTTTTGGTGCAGGATATTTGATTTTTTTAGTAACGCTTATGGCAAGCCTCTATAACCGGATAAACATCTGATAATTTTGGGTTGCTCTAAAATCTCTCTTACTCTTCCCATGTCTCTGCAACAGGCTCTAATGTTTGGTTTAGTGGTTGCAAAACGGGTTATTCTGCGGGAATGGAAGTCCTCTACCCCGCCTTGTTTTAAGAAGTGGCTTAATGATATGGTGTCCTGTATCTATCTTGAAGAAATTCGATACTCTTTGTCAGACAACCATCATAAAATCATTGAAGGGTGGGGTCCTTTCAATAGATACAAAATAATGGGTTAAAATGACTGTGGTACTCATCCAGACCTGTATCTTTTTCTTCTTTATTATTATTGCTATTAATGTCATTATAATTTATTGCTTTCATCTTTTATTGATATCTCGTGTTTTATGGTGAACTGTTTGATACAATGTCGCCAGAAATGTCTGTTGTTCCCTTTGACTCTGCCTCGTGCTTGATTACGTGCTACGGACTGTTGTACACACATTTTATCCTCTTTTATCAATTCTCCAGTATGCTGACACTGTTTTGACTGTTTTGACTTGTTGATTTTTGGTTTTGTTGTATTTGTTTATTTTTTTGTTGCTGTTTATTCTTTTCTCCTTCTGTCTTTGTTGTTCAATTCTGAAAAATCATAAATAAATTTATTTTAAAAAAATGTGAAAGAAGGAGATAGGAGTAAAGGAGAGAGAGGTATAAAGAGAGCATAAATCAACAGGCATAGAGCGGCCCCCAAGCCCGGAGCTCCGGGAGTCCCCCAAAAGCCTGATATTTCCAGGTTGTCAGCGGTGACGCATAATAGATGCGACGTATACACCGAAGCGACGTATTTATGTTTTTTTTTACTTTATTAGACATATTTGGACTGATGTGACTTATAGGGTGTTACGATGTGTAATGCAGAAAATGTGGTATACTGTATTTAGAACTTCTGTGAAAATGTAATGATGTTTTAGGCAATTTATGCAGAAATATTTTTAAAAAAATAAAGAGTTCACAAACTTTCAGGCTCCACTGTATAACTTTGTCACATGCTGTAACTTTTCAGCCTCGTCTCGTTGTGTTTTAGTCTACTACAACAGATGTATGTCATCTTCCTGTATTGTTTTGCACCAGTAAAATAATGCTGACATCCTTAGGTGAAAAAGGTAATGTCGCTAGCTGTGGGCCTCAGGTCTCATTTCGGACCCCGGGCCCACCCATGAGGCTCCCAGTTCACACTCCCTCAGAAGTCGTAACTCTCAATAAAACAAGAAAATGTTAATTCAGTTTACCAGTTGTATTAAATCAAGGCAGGAAAAGGTTACAGTTTACAGCGCTGGCCTCTCCGATACAATTTGACGCTTCCTCAAGGACCGGAAGGTGTGGCTGACACATTGCCTTACAACTATATTGGGCCTAGGCTTCGTCTTTTTCTGGAAGCACAGCCTATCATGAGGATAAGAGGGGCGGACTAAGTGTGATATCATTGGATCTTATGGTACATCCAGACCGAACGCCTTTTCAACGGCAAAAAAGCTCGACGTGCACGCAAGTGGACGCACTGGACCCAGTGGTGTTCAAACCAGAACGTGAAATTGCGGCTGCGTTGCGGCGGCGGGGGGGAGCTTACCGGTACACCGAGTTCCTCTCTGCACTCCGCCAGGCAAGGAGCTTTTTATTTTTGTCCCTGTAGAGCAGACTTGACTGGTCGTGAAGGAATTGTCGCGAACACACAGCTACAATGAGTTTCTCTTCCATAGTACACGACCTCGCGGGTCTTTTCTGTGTCCCACAAACAATACGTCACATAGTTGCGCATTACCCCCGCCCCCTCGTTTCCGCGTCACATAGCGGACTCCCCCTTTCTCCTCCACCCGACTCTCCTGATTGGTCGGACACGCGTTCACGAGTTTGAACGGCGAAAATCTTCAGCATGGTGAATGCGTGGTTTGGAGGCTGACGCGGGTTCACGTGCACGAAAAACGCTTTCCAGCACGCTCAACACGCACGTGACGTGACGCCAGATGCCAAGAGACGCCTAGAGGTGCGTCCCCCATTGACTTTGCATGTAAACTGGACGCTCCTGCAGTAGAAAACGCATTCGGTCTGGATTCACCATTATGTGGTCTGACGTGTCAGGAAAAATAACGGGATGTAGAAAAGCCTCTCTGCATGTTGTAGCGAGCCTATAAAGAAATGACAAACAAATAAAAACTATTCCTTGACGAATATTGAATCCCTGGAATACTTTTTTAAAAAAATTTTCATAGAGTTGCTGGCCCTGTTTAAACTGGTCAGAACCGGATCATAATCTTATTACAAGGAGTCTCTGAGCAGATCAAAAACCCAGTGTCACAATCTAGATATTTCTATCAGTAATAAACAGCAATAAATTTAAAAAAAGCAATTAGGAGTTTTCGTATGTCACAAACAATAGTTATAGCCACTAAAATCCTATATTTTCATATACTGGTTGCTGTTGTTCCTGATAGGCGTTTGGCTTTACATGTTCTCAATCAAGATATGCAGATATTCATTTAGACTTATAACTCATAATAAAATCATTTATTTCCTTCACAATGTTCATTTACCTTGCCATTTCCATTTAGAAACAAATAAACTGCTCTAACACCAAACTAAGCACAGTAGAAAAACGTTTGTCCCTTTTCATTAGCAAAACCTGAACAGAATCACACCTGGTAAGTAACCACCTCCCTTACCCAACATACTCATTACACAAAATGAAAGACACCCACTAGTGGAGATAAACACAGAAAAACAAGAGAAGTACAGTAGCACCTACAATAGCTTTAAAATAGGATAGAGAAATCCCATTTTAAGGTCAACATGTGCAAATAGTCTGAGATCCTTTTAAATCCAGATCTCACCATGTCGGGAAATGAAAGTGTTGGTGCTAAGAGCTCTGGCTCTGGTTTAGCACTGGAAATTATATAAATGAATAAAAACTAATTAAACTAATCAGTAAAACAAATGATGTATTTGAATATAAAGCTACAGTTCTCCTTACAGTACTTTACATGTGTTCCAGTGGTTCCTGCAGATGTTCAGAAGTCAGTGCTAATTAAAGAAGAAGCTCCTGAAGAACAGTGGCCTGATGTGGACCAGCAGCAAGTAAATTGCCTCCACATAAAAGAGGAAGAGGAGGAACAGTGGATCGGTCTGGGGGAGGAGCCACTCAATGTGAAGGAAGAAACAAATGTCACCAGCTTTTCATTCACTACAGTTCCTTTGAAGAGTGAGGATGATGAAGAGAAACCTCTGTTCTCACAGCTTCATCAACACCAAGATGAAGTCAGAGCTCTTCTGACCAGAAGCTCAGTTGACAACATAGAATCAGCAACTGGTGGAGGGTCCTGTGGAGGAGCAGGAGCTACAAAAAATCCAGATCTAAATACTTGTGAAGACAATTCTGACTCATCAGAAACTGAAGTCAGTGAGGATGATGATGTGAATAATCCTGACTCTCACAAGAAACACTTGTCAGACTGTAGGTCAAAAACTGAAGACACTGATAAAGACTGGGAGTCTTTTCCCAGCAGCATCCCCGAGTTAGATGGAAATGCTGTGGACAAAAATGTACAAGGGCCATTTTCTTGTGATCAATGTGAACAAAGGTTTACCAGTAAGCACAGTTTAAAAACACACATGTTTAAACACACAGGACAGAAGCCATTTTGTTGTGATCTGTGTAAACAAAGGTTTACCAGAAAGCACCGTTTAAAAACACATATGATTAAACACACAGGACAGAAGCCATTTTGTTGTGATCTGTGTAAACAAAGTTTTTTTGAAAAGAGGCATTTAAACCAACACATGATAATCCACACAGGACGGAAACCCTTTTCTTGTGATCTGTGTGAACAAAGCTTTGCCAGAAATGACTATTTAAAAACACATATGATTAAACACACAGGACAAAAGCCATTTTCTTGTGATCTGTGTGAACAAAGCTTTACCAGAAAGAGCCATTTAAAAACACATATGATTAAACACACAGGACAGAAGCCATTTTGTTGTGATCTGTGTAAACGAAGGTTTACCAGAAAGAACAATTTAAAAACGCATATGATTAAACACACAGGACAGAAGCCATTTTCTTGTGATCTGTGTGAACAAAGCTTTACCAGAAAGAGCCATTTAAAAACACATATGATTAAACACACATGACAGAAGCCATTTTGTTGTGATCTGTGTAAACAAAGGTTTTCTGAAAAGAGCCGTTTAAACCAACACATGATAATCCACACAGGACAGAAACCCTTTTCTTGTGATCTGTGTGAACAAAGCTTTACCAGAAAGAGCTATTTAAAAACACATATGATTAAACACACAGGACAGAAGCCATTTTGTTGTGATCTGTGTAAACAAATGTTTTTTGAAAAGAGGCATTTAAACCAACACATGATAATCCACACAGGACAGAAACCCTTTTCTTGTGATCTGTGTGAACAAAGCTTTACCAGAAAGGACTATTTAAAAACACATATGATTAAACACACAGGACAGAAGCCATTTTGTTGTGATCTGTGTAAACGAAGGTTTTCTGAAAAGAGCCGTTTAAACCAACATATGATAATCCACACAGGACAGAAACCCTTTTCTTGTGTTCTGTGTGAACAAAGCTTTACCAAAAAGGACTATTTAAAAACACATATGATTAAACCACATGACAGAAGCCATTTTCTTGTGATCTCTGTGAACAAAGGTTTTCTGAAAAGAGCCGTTTAAACCAACACATAATAATCCACACAGGACAGAAACCCTTTTCTTGTGATCTGTGTGAACAAAGCTTTACCAGAAAGGACTATTTAAAAACGCATATGATTAAACACACAGGACAAAAGCCATTTTCTTGTGATCTGTATGAACCAAGCTTTACCAGAAAGAGCCATTTAAAAACACATATGATTAAACACACAGGACAGAAACCTTTTTCTTGTGATCTGTGTGAACAAAGCTTTACCAGAAAGAACAATTTAAAAACACATATGATTAAACACACAGGACAGAAGCCATTTTGTTGTGATCTGTGTAAACGAAGGTTTTCTGAAAAGAGCCGTTTAAACCAACACATGATAATCCACACAGGACAGAAACCCTTTTCTTGTGATCTGTGTGAACAAAGCTTTACCAAAAAGGACTATTTAAAAACACATGATTAAACCACATGACAGAAGCCATTTTCTTGTGATCTGTGTAAACAAAGGTTTTCTGAAAAGAGCCGTTTAAACCAACACATGATAATCCACACAGGACAGAAACCATTTTCTTGTGATCTGTGTGAATAAAGCTTTACCAGAAAGAGCCATTTAAAAACACATATGATTAAACACACAGGACAGAAGCCATTTTGTTGTGATCTGTGTAAACAAAGGTTTTCTGAAAAGAGCAGTTTAAACAAACACATGAGAAACCACACAGGAGAGAAACCCTTTTCTTGTGATCTTTGTAAACAAAAGTTTGCCCAAAAAGGCAATTTAAGCGTACACATGATAACCCACACAGGAGAGAAGCCATTTTTTTGTGATTTGTGTTGTAGTGATACAACCTTGAGTTTGAAGCACGTCTCTGATCGTTCTCAGTAATGAACTTTTTGGGAGTTATTCCTGAAGGGACAATAATACTTTTATTACTTTAATTTGAATCAAACATCATAAATTAAGTCATCCAGAGACTTCTTTTAATTTGTGTTAATTCAAATGTCATCAATGAATAACTTGTGTTATTTGTATAATCATTAGTGCATTTAATGTTTGATAGTCAAGGACTATTTAATTCAAACTGGACATTTCCTCAAAATGTGGTACATGAAGGATTTCTCCTCTCGAACTTGCATGTGAAGATAAAAGGAACACTTTATCTTTTTCATTTAGTTTGAAAACAGGACAACAAGAGACATTTCGTTTTTGTCCTTAAATAATCAAGGTTAATGATATCTGTTTTTGCTATTATCATAGTAGGTTTCATATGTGATGCTGTAATGACGTTTGTCGTAATCAAACCAACAGATCAACAGTGTTGTTAATGAAGTTAAGACAGTTTTAATCAACTTTTATCATGTATACTGGCGTCTTAAAACTAAACTTCTTATCTTTCTGACATTTTAACCTAACTTATGCCTCCACTCTGTTGCTCTCAGTGGCTCATGGCTCACACAGACCAATCAGAGAGAGCTACGTCTTTCTAGGTCAAGTTAGCCTTAAAAGACCTCTGACTTCCTGTTTTCGTTGAGTCTGCGGACGAGACTAGGATGTGAGTCTTCGTCTAAGAACTGTTTTTGACGTCTGTCTAAAAGCTAATGACACGTCAGTCAGTTGGGGTTCATAGCACTGCTGGCTATGAGTCCGTTTCAGAGCAATAAGCTCCATTCCAAGAAGTGTTCCCATCTAAGAACACTTTTATTCTGAAAAAACAACCAGGACCTGCCGCTTTTCTGCCATTCAGAGCGGACGCAGGAGACGCTGAACGGTAACCTCTGGGCTACTGCCTCTCTCTCGGACATCAAGGAAGTTCCATTTCTTGACTGACCGTCTGGCCAGGTAAAAAGTTGTCAACGTTACCAGTGTACCTGTGGTTTAGCCGAAGAGTCGCATAAAAGTGTCATTCTGGCTGAATCTCATCCCTTCCCTGAGTCATGAAAACTTCCTTCCTCCTCTCTTTCTTCTCAATTTAAACTTTTCTCCTTAAACTATTTGCCAGCAACTAAGTTAAACCTGCCTGCAGAATAAGTAAAAAATGTCATTCTTTTGCTGTTCTGTTGTCCTAAGTTTGAATCTATCTACAGTTAAGTTATATGAAGTTTAATCAGAGCCAATCCTTATGCGTGTTGATGTAATTTATTGATTATGTTAAATAAATGGTGCAGTCCTGCTGTTCCAACATAAGTTTAACGTTTCCTGTGAATTACATTTCGTCTGGTCACAATTTATTGGTTAAATCCTGAAAAGAGAGAACTCGTTTAATTAAATTGATGATAAGTTTGTGTCAGATAAGATCTACTCAAATCTTTCATTTAGAATATTGTACCGTCAGTAAAACTGACCAGGGTATAATATCCTTACAGTGTGAACAAGGATTTACCAGAATGGATAGTTTAAACAGACATATGAGAATCCATATTGGGCGGGTTGGGAGGGTAATTTGAAATAACACATAGGCATGAAGCAGCACAGTAGGAAAAAAATCTTATTTTATACATGTATACCAAAAAACAAACAAACAAAAAAAACATACAGTATATTGTAAAGTTCATCATAACAACAGATTCAGAGAGTCAGAGAGTCTTTATTGTCATTTGCACCGCATGTAGTACATGTGATGAAAACGAAATTATGTACACGGGGTCCCAGTTACATCCAACAACAACTACAAGAGAAACAACAAATGCAAGAGAAAAACAGTAATAACATTCTAGGATTAACTAAGAGAAGCATCAGCTAGTAATACTCTAAGCCCTAATGTAGTAGAAAAACATCGTTATAAACAGCAGCACGAACATGAGTCATTATGAGCAGATGGTCACAGGTGAAACGCAGCAACAAGAAACAGATCAGCATCAACATGATGTGATATTTTGCAGTGTTTATTCTTGTTATTTATTTATTCATGAGTCTGACAGCCTCAGGGTAGAAGCTGTTCCTCAGTCTAGTGGTTCTACATTTGATGCTCCTCAACCTCCGTCCTGAGGGGAGTGGGGCAAAGAGCGAGTGTGCTGGGTGAGTGAGATCCTTCATGATGCAGGTGGCTCTTTTCCTGCACCTGGAGGTGTAAACGTCCGCGATGGTGGGGAGTCTGACTCCAACAGACTTCTGTGCAGCCTTCACCACTCTCTGTAGAGCTTTCCTCTCTTCAACTGTGCAGCCTCCATGCCACACATTGATGCTGGAGCACAGGACGCTCTCCACTGCACACCTGTAGAACGAGGTGAGAACTGGGCTGCTCAGACCAGCACGTCTCAGCCGTCTGAGGAAGTAGAGTCTCTGATGACCTTTCTTGATCAGGCTGGTGGTGTTGTTGCTCCAGCTGAGGTTATCATTCAAGTGTACACCCAAGTATTTGTAGCTGGAGACCACTTCCACTGCAGACCCACCCATTTTCAGTGGGGCGTGGGTGTGTTTGTTCCTCCTGAAGTCCACAATCATCTCCTTTGTCTTCTTCACATTCATGTGAAGGTTATTCTCTTTGCACCAGCTCTCCAGGTGCTCCACCTCCTGTCTGTAGCTGGACTCATCATTGTTTGTGATGCAGCCCACCACAGCTGTATCATCTGCAAACTTAACAATATGACAGCCTGGAAGTGTGGCTGTACAATCATATGTGAGCAGAGTGAACAGAAGGGGGCTCAGCACACATCCTTGGGGAGAGCCAGTGCTGAGGGCCAGTGCTGAGATTGCCAGTGCTGAGATTGCAGTTGTATGTAAGAAACTTGAACTCTTAAACTCTGAATTAATAAAAACTCAAATATTTTCTAGATACCAACTGATTTTAAAGTTGTTCTCTGTATTTTGTATGTCTATATTGCAAAAGAGGTTGGACATTATTGGCACTTTGCCACTGTCAGCTTGGCTTTGCACGTCAAGGCACAAGTTAAGGGCCTCTCCACTGTCGGTATCCACCCCACTTATCTTGGTTTATGGGACCACCTTGTTCGTGGTTTCAATCGGGATGCTCCGAGGCAGTGGCGGTTCCTCCTATGGGCCATATGTGGGCTGTTATGTATCCTGAGGAAGCTACCCATGCTGACACCTACAGTTTTTTGTATATGTTGACTGCAGTCAAGTTTTGTTGGTTAATCAGTCTGATTATGATCAGGCTTGTGTGTTCAGCCAGGAGGACCTGAGTGACACACCTATATATACTTCAGAGTGAGAGTGCTTGAATGCGGAGGTTGTGAGCTCAGAGTTTGGTTGCTTTTTGCTGAGCTGTTTGGGTACTGTTTGGGTACTGTTTGGGTACTGTTTGGGTACTGTTTGGGTACTGTGGGGTGTTCTCCGCCCGCCCCTGTCAGGAAGGTTGATCTTCTGTTTAGAAGATGGTTGGTGAGTAGCTGATTGCTCATGTTTGGTCCTGACTGCTAGATGCACTTAGAAAGTGTCTGTTCATGTGCTCGTGAAGTTTGACTGTGCTTGAAGCACTTAGGAGTGGTTGCTCATTCTTTTTGACTTTGTTGTGCTTGGTGCACTTGGTGGCTGTAGGTTGCATTGGTAACTTTTGGATCCTGCTCAGAAGAGGGAGGCTGACCTGTGTGGTTTGGTTAAGTTTGTTTAACTAGTAGTGCTTTAACAGATTAACCGAGTTTTCGACAGATCGAGTGCTTTGACTTCTATCGAGGCTTTTTTGTCCAACTCTGGTACCTGTAGTGACGTCATCCCACTAAACAGTAGACGTCCAGGGGACGTCGAGGTGACGTCTATATAGAGCCCGTTGGTCGAAGACCAATTCTAGACGTCGCCCCGACGTGCAAACAAGGTCTTTTTTTGACGTCTAAATATGACCGCATTTGTACGTCATATGAACGTCAGTTTTGGAGATGATCTGGACCATGTTCACAGAGTTAAACTTTTAGGACTATAAAAGTGCAGTTAGACAATTGATTTATTAAGAATGTTGTTTTTTAATATCATTTTAATGCATTTCCTCAATTCTTTTTTATTTTTTTTACAAATTAGACTTGTCCGTCATTTGAGAGTCCAATTCTAGACGTCGCCCCGACGTGCAAACAAGGTCTATTTTTGACGTCTAACCATGACCGCATTTGTACGTCGTATGAACGTCAGTTTTGGACGTTATCTGGACCATGTTCACAGAGTTAAACTTTTAGGATATAAATTTGCAGTTAGACAATTGATTTATGAAGAATGTTGTTTTTTAATAACATTTTAATGCATTTCCTCAATTCTTTTTTTCTTTTTTACAAATTATATATACTGTATATTATTTATGTTTATGTTTATGTTTATTAAATTTGTTCATTTTTTTACAAAAGAAACAATACAAGGCAATCTCATAATGATAGTGTACAAAATGTAAAAAAATGAAAGGTGGCAGAAAGAAGAATAAATCTTACCCTGATGCATGCTCAATAATCCAGGTAGAAAAATCTAAAAAAGCTAAGTCTGGTCCTCTGGACATTCAAAAAACAAAAAAAACAAAACAAAGCAAAAAATTGTAGAAACGTTTCGTCTTTCGTCCGAAAGACTTCCTCAGAATAAATCTTATTATATCTGCCCCTTATACCTGTATATTATTTATTTGAAGAATATAATTGTTGTTGTTGTTGTTGTTGTTGTTGTTGTTGTTGTTGTTGTTATTCATTCATTCAACCTTTATTTAGGCAGGTTAGACTCGACTCATTTACAAGAAACCTCATTTATTCCACGACGTCGCGGTCACACATTCATTTCAGTAGGTGGCAGTACTTGTGTTTTTTGCTTTCTTCCATTAAAAAACAAGAAGAAGAACTTCGGAACTCGAGCGTTATGATTGGATTGGTGGAGGCAGCACGTGATCTGTTCCAACCAGTCAACGCCTCTCTTGTTGAACCGCGCTGCTGGCTTGAATCCTAACCGTTGTTGTTTATTTTCTGTCTGTGCTGCCTGTGATCTTTCGAGCTCAACTGTGTTCAGTTAATTTGTCACGGAACTCCTGCCCTAAACTTGCTGCAATCCATTCAGAAGTTGAAGGTAATTGGTTCTGTTTTGTAGCTTTGCTCTCTTGAATTCTGTGGTTTCACGTACATAGCTAACGATGGAGCTAACTTTGGAGCTAACGAGCTAACGTAAGCTAACTTGTATCTACGTCTGCGGCAGACGATGTAAAGGAAAATCGAACAGTACAGTTTAGAAAATAAGTTATTCTATGCAAGTAAGCCGTATGCTACGAGTTTTTTTTGTTTTGTTTTTGTTTCTTTGTTTTGCTTTGAGACTATCGAGGCCTGCAGCCTTGCGAGGCCTGCATGCGTCCCCATTATTCATTCATTCAACCTGCTTGTTTTAGACTGATGAAGCCGGCTGGAAGGTGAAACGTTTCAGCATTAAAAAATAGAAAAAAAACTGTCCAGATGACCTGAATTCAGACCAAAGCTTTTCAGTTGCAAATGAATGAGTAAATGTGAAATAAAAAAGCTTTAAAATGTCTCCTATCTCTAATTTTACTTTGACTAGGCAAAATGAGATAAGTCTAAACTACATTCTGACTAATATCTCTGTGAACATGTCGCTCCAGTTGTGTTTATAAACAACTGTTTTTTTTTTCTTTCTGTCAGGTGTGTGGTGTTAATCTGGACTTGGAATTTGGTGTCCTAGGTATGTTTTGTGACCCCATCCTCCCCTGAGAAACAAAGCGTGCACTTTCAAGACACGATCCCTGATGGAGCATTCACATGACAAACACACATTGTTGTCAACTGTTCAGGATCCTCATGATCCTCTTTTTCTGAAGGTAGTTTATTTATAATCTCGTGTAATCTCATTTCAGATTAAGCTTGATCAGGTTATGTGACCGAACGTGGCGCGCGCGGTCTTATCAAAATGAATCATGTTTATGAGTTAGTTTGATGAGGACAAACGACCACTGTCCCAAATCTTTAATGTTTGGTGTCAAAATGTCTCATTGTGATGAAACCCACTAATTATATTGCACCAGTTAAACTCCAAACATGTGTGGAACCTGTGTGCGTGTCTTTTAGGACATGGCAAACGGAGGGGACCAGTTCAACCTTGCAGAGCGCTCGGACTCGGAGTGCGCGGAGTCGCGGACCCCCCAAAATAGTCCACCAAGGACAGTCCTCTGAAGGCGTCCAGCCAGCAGGTAGCAGCTCAAGTGTGTAAATAATCATTTATTTGACTTTTCACCACATCCAACTTCCCCTTCAGAATGTAAAGTAAAGACTGTGAATCAAATCACAAACTGTTTGTTGTACAGGGGGGTGGAAGACATCAAAGTTGTCCTACATGACAAGGACCTCTGGGGCAAATTCGACCATGTGGGAACTGAAATGATCATCAACAAGGCTGGAAGGTGAAAAGGAAATGTTTTTCATCAATACATGTAATCAGTTACTGAATGGACGAATAAAAAATAAAAAAAATCTCCCCAGTCTGTGCGCGTGCATGCAGGCCTCTGAGCAAAGACTTTTGTGTGGCCTACTTTTTATATATATACCGGGTATATATATAATTTGTGGAGCGTTGGTCCTAGGACATGTCACAGCTAATGCACCTTTTTGCTTCATCTTAATTATTTTGCATTGCTGAATAATCTTTTGTTTTTGTCCTCAGCAAGTGCAGCGCCTCAACCCAAGGACCTGTCAACGCCCAGTGAGTACCGGTATACATTACACTTTAAACCATTGTTTATTTTATCAGGCCTTGCAAAATAATTTTTATTTTATTTTATTTTTTTCATGGAAAACCGATGCCACTTCCAGATCAGAAATTGGAAGATGGGCATTCCCATTGCCTCAGGATGGTAAGTATTGAACAGTTAGCAGTGAGACACTTGGAAAAAAATGATCAACCACAGCCACCTTGCTGTTGGAGAGATTATAATCAAGAAATGTGTGTTTTTGTTTTATTTTCCCCCCCCCAGTGTTTCAGCGTATTCAACTTCTTTGACCTCGGCGATCGCCTACACCGTGTACATCCCACCTTTTCAGCTGTGCCAAAGAGGATAGAGACCATGGAGGATTTTGTGAGAGAGGAGCACCTCGTGACTCCAAATTTGCTACCCTGGTAGGTTTTACAAGTCTGGAGGAAAGCCGAGCATAACGCAGTACTGTACAACCAAACACTTGGAAGTGTCAGTGAACTGTATCATGGATTTATTTCAACAGGTTCTGCAGATTTCCAGAATTGGAGGAAGCACACCAAGGACTTTGTCTACAAATTTCTTGATAGGTATGTATCAACACACGCTCACCCACCCACTAACCATCTGAACTAAATATTTTACTTGCAAGTTCAGTATTTAGTTTTGTAAACTAAGTATTTAGCTATCAAATTAAATATTTAATTTAGAACGACGTGTATTAATAACATGGTTGAAATATGACTGGAAAATTTTGTTTTCTCTAAACTAAAATATTGTTGTTGATTTTTGTAACTTTGCTAATGGCACCCCATAGATATGAAAATGTTTGGCAACTCGAGTGCGTTTTGCAGCAATTTTTTAACTGATGTGCTCAAATTTGGCAGCACGATGTCTCAGTGGTTAGCACTGTTGTCTCACATCAAGGTCCTGGGTTCTATCCCCGGTTGGACCTGGAGTGTTTCTGTGTGGTGTTTGCATGTTCTTCTCGTGCTTGCGTGGGTTTTATCAGAGTACT
>JBBPBX010021576.1:21752-42243 GCA_038048925.1 Garcialebias charrua | reverse complement strand
AATAATAATAATAATAATAACAATAATATATTATAATATTATAATATTATAATAATATAATAATAATAACATTATTATTATTATTATTTATTTTATTATTTATTTATTTATTTATTTATTATTATTATTATTATTATTATTATTATTATTATTATTTATTATTATTTATTAATAATAATAATGTCGGAAAGCCCTCTGCACGGCAGGTGATCCCACACACCCACTACACAGCCGCTTTAGACTGCTGCCATCAGGGAGAAGACTGAGGAGTCTCCAGGCTCGTACCAGCAGACTCATGCTACGTTCAGACCAAACGTATCTTGCGCCTCTTAGATGCGCCTGACGTGCTGGGTTGGCTGCATGTCAACAGATGTCTGTTCACATCGAACGCATCTGATGACCAGTGGTGTCAAAAGTATTCACATTCATTACTCAAGTAGAAGTATAGATACTGGGATTTAAAATTACTTCTGTAGAAGTAGAAGTATCAACTCTAGCTTTTTACTCAAGTAAAAGTAAAAAAGTACTGGTTTCAAAAACTACTTAAAAGTATAAAAGTAAAAGTAGCGTAAGAAAAAGCAACAACAAAGTGTTACGTGATACGGATACGTGTTTTTGAATTATAAAAATATGTATAAACAAATTATTACACAATTAACCATTTATTTTTAGTGCAAATAGAATTGCCAGAAACAAACATATCTTTTGAAAATTATGTATCTTTCTTAAACAGACCTCTGTCCTGCTTAATAACTTAAAACAGAATTATGTATCTTTCTTAAACAGACCTCTGTCCTGCTTAATAACTTAAAACAGTATTAAATAACAAAAAATCAATACGAACATTCTGTAATAGTGCATTTAGTGCAACGTGCAAATAAAGTTTGTAGTAAATTTGTAAACATAAACACATTGTGCCTCAAAGGCCATGGCTTTCCACTTGTAGTAAAAATAAAAAACTTGTAAACTAAACAGTGGAACGTTACATTATAGAGTCAACCTATTTTTTCCATTTGTTTTTCTGCTGAGATCGTGCTGCAGCAAGGAATGCTCTGTTTTTCAGTGCCAAAGAGTAAAACTCTGAGCAAGACATTTCATAATTTAGACTGACAATGAGCTCACTTCTAATTAGTTCAGTAGAACATTTGTTTCGCACATCAGTCCACTTACTTTTCATGAAAGAGAAAATCCTTTCCACAAACCCAGTGGAAGATGGGATGCTGAGGACAAAGGATACAACACTTGCATCCACTTCTCTGCTGTTCCCTGGGACTGCCACCTTTCTTTCTCCTGAGGTGAGGTGGTGAGGTGGTCTATCAGGCTGTTTGCAGTCACACATTCCTCATACAGCTCATCCATAGACATGTTCAGCCTGCCAAAAGGTGTTAAAGTTCATTAGTGATACATAGCCTAGGTTATGTAGTGATAAATAAATGGAAAAACTGTGTTTTTTTAAAGATGGACAAGGTTGTATGTTTGCATAGTGTAAAGTAAATTCACAATTATGTATTTATTTGTACGTGTCAATTGTACACTTTTGTTTATAACTATCAATAATTAAACATGGTTCACCACTACACTGGAAATTATTGAATTTTTACCTGCCAACCAGGTGAAGACTTTCAGTGATCTTCTCCACTTCCTCAAAGGATATTTTTCCAGATGCCAGAGAGAGGGGCTGAAGGTGAAAGAGCCAGTTTTCCTCTGAGAAGTCAAACCACTTCTGGACAGAACTGATGGCAGTTTTTTTTTTTTACATACCATATCTGCCTCTGGTGTTGCCCGGTGCAGAACAAATTGGTCAAGGGTTCTCCTGGTTTTGTTGTCTTTCACGTTTATATTTATTATACAACATTAGTATGTTACTAGGTCACTAGAAGTCAGTAATCAACTGATAAAAAAAAAAAAATCTTTCAGCTTACCTCAATATTAGGCATGTAACGTTGTACGAGATCTCGCGATATTAAACTCCCGCGATATCTCTCGTTGAGAGGTAACGTTGTCTCGCGAGACGCTAATGCTAGCGCTAGCAGAGCCCCTAGCCAGTCAGCGTCACGGACAGCATGGCTTCGCCGGATGAAGTTGCTATAGAAGACGCCCCAACTACTGATTACAGTCCCGCAGACGCCTCTACATTGATGGAGGGTCCCAGCGCTGCCGACGCTGCCCCGGATGTAAAGACACACGTAAACACCGGTGTGACCGGTGTTGCCAGATAGAGTCCCACCCACCCAAAGCACTCTTTACCCGCAAAAGTCAGAAGGAAAATCGCGGTGAACCGCCCAATCTGGCAACACTGGTGAGTGACGACGGCTGCTGAAGCGGATATTATGTTCAATTTTTGGAAAGTCCTGCGTGAATATCTATATTCTACAAAAAAAAAACGGCAAAATGAAAGAAAAGTAACGAGGCTATTTTTAAAAAGTAAGGAGTAGAAAGTACCAGTAATTGCGTGAAAATGTAAGAAGTAGAAGTATAAAGTAGGCTGAAAAATAATTACTTTACTAAAGTATAGATAACTAAAATTTGTACTTAAGTAAAGTAACAAAGTATTTATACTTCGTTACTTGACACCTCTGCTGATGACACGCAGTGAGGAGGAGGAGCGTTCATGGTCCCTTTCCTGTTGGGTTTGTTTTCTTCCGGTCTATGAAAAATGGCGGACGTAGTACGAAGAATTGCTCTGGTGTACCTAATGAACAAAGCAGCAGCACGCAGACGCCGTGCACAACGCCGATACTGGCTTCACCCCACTATACAGAGGCGTCTGCAGTTTGGTGAATTTCACCACCTGATCCAGGAGCTGCGCGCAGACGAGCATCGCTTTCAGCGGTATTTCCGTCTCACACGAGCCCAGTTCGACGACCTGCTGTCCCGCGTAGGTGGCCGCATCACCCAGCAGGACACCAACTACAGGCGCGCAATTTCAGCAGAAGAACGGCTGTCCATCTGCCTCAGGTTCGAATAATATCAAACAACATTGATAAAGATATAATTCACCCGAAAGGGGTTAGCAGTATGCCACAGTATTTAGGTGACTACCCCAAAAATAAACCAATAATACAACAGAAGTGCCTAACCAGTATTAAAATTCAGAAGTGTATGTGTGTAACAAGACTGGTGCAAAAACTGGTGCAAAAAATCCAAATAATGTATTTGCTCAGTCAACTCAGTCCATCCATGTATACATATGGATATGTAGTGTACATATACACAGTCCAAAATGCATATATTAAATCTGTAACTATATGCATGCATGCATGCATGTATGCATGTATGTATGTTCACATATACATACATATTCGCAACTACATGCGTACATAGACCGTTGTTTATATACATATAACATTACATATTTGTGTGTACACATACCCACATGATTAAAAAATACACATATACATATATAAATATGTCTGCGTGTGTGTATGTGTTGGTGTATGTATACACACACACACACACACACATATATATATACATAAATATATATATATACATAGTATATATATATATACAGTGTATATATAAATATATATATACTATATTTATATAAATATATATATATAAATATATATATATATATACTGTATATATATTTTTATATATACTGTATAAATATATACATATTTATACAATGCCACATATACAAACATACATAGAGTCAAAAATACATAAACAGAAATGCATACAGCATTTGAATGTGTTCAAACAATACAAAAATGACTGTGTAGTGCTGTCTTCAATATTGTGCTTACACCTTTGTTGTTTCAAATGCAGGTTCATGGCAACTGGGGACTCGTACCGGACAATCGCTGGAAGCTTCCGGGTGGGTGTTTCCACCGTTTCAATGATCATCCCGGATGTGGCTTCTGCTATCTGGGACAGCTTAGTGGAGGAGTTCATGGCCGTGCCTGGAGTGGATGTGTGGAGGTCAATTGCAGCAGTATTTGAGGATTTGTGGAACTTTCCTCTGTGCTGCGGTGCTGTGGATGGCAAACACATCAAGATAACAGCACCCCCCAACTCAGGCTCCCTGTTTTTTAATTACAAGGGAACACACTCCCTGGTTCTTCTGGCTGTGGTAGATGCAAGGTACAGGTTTCGCATCGTTGATGTTGGTGGGTATGGCAGGACAAGCGACGGCGGGATCTTTGCCAACTCCGCTTTTGGCCAGGCCTTGATTGGAGGCACGTTAAACCTGCCCCCTGACAGCTGTCTTCCTGAAGCAGACCACAGAGGCCCCCAGCCCTACGTGTTCGTCGCTGATGAGGCCTTTCCACTGCGCAGGGATGTGATGAGGCCTTTTCCTGGACGCGGTGGCCTTACCAGAGAGCAACGTGTCTTCAATTACAGACTGTCACGTGCACGTCTCGTTGTAGAAGATGCATTTGGGACCTGGTCAGGCCAGTGGAGAATGTTCCGCCGCGAGCTGAACATTGCTGTCAGAGTGGTGGAGTCCTGTGTTAAAGCCACCTGTGTTCTCCACAACTTCATGAGGGCAAGTGGACGGCCGGCAACATGTGGTACTGAGGTATACCTTGAAGGCGTTAGGAGAATGGGAGGAAACTTTCCGGGCAGAGCTGCAACCAACACCAGGGATGCTTTCATGGCGTACTTTTCTACTGAGGGGGCGGTGTCTTGGCAGCCTACAGAATAATCATGTAACGGCTCTTGTAGGAGCCGCACACAAACCTTAAAGGGTGCAAAACCATTTTTACATTTTTGTTTATATTGAGTTTTATTATGTGCATGTACTGTTTGCACACAGTTGTAGCTTCTGTAGGTCGCTGTTTGATTTGAGCTGTTGCGCATATGTGTTTTGTTTTTGCTGAAACAAATGATTAAACAACACCCCAAAAAATCTGTTTTTCCTGGCTGGCTGCACATCTTTTAAGAAATGTATGTTTGTCTTATTAGTGCTACTTATTTTTACAGCTGACATCTGCAGTTATAATTACAACAACTTTATAGTTACATTGTTAACGAAAAGTATGTGAGGCTGTGAAATCAAAGACACTGTTATTACTACAAACTGTGTGTTGTATCTATGTGCTGTTATTATTAAATAACAGCAATCTACCTATGACAAGATTCATCTATTTGCATATTGTTTAGTGCTGATTTGCCGAAGGAAAGAAACACATCTTTAGTATTGAAAGATTTAATACAAAATAAAGATAAAACGTACAGAAGCATACATTGAGTATTTAACATTTTGAAACAAGAACAATGAAAAAACTGGTTAGAAGTCACAAAATATGTATGCTAATAATGCTAATAAAGTATAGGATGAGACAGTGTTCACATGTCATGTGTTTCACTGGATGACTGTGTAGAACTGTGCAATTCCAGAGTGACTTCCATATTATCATAAAGAAACTTGTACAGTTGTAATTTTACATACTCCTTTTTGTTCTCTGGCACCCTCAATAGGAGTGGGTACAGCCCTAACAAGTAGTTTTGGTCAGGGGTCAAGGGTGGGGGTGAAGAGGTACTGGTTGATTGCATCATGTCCAGCAGACTCTGTTCAAACGTGGTAGGCTGCGGAGTTGGCGTCCTGGTACGTTGTCTCTTCAGATGTGGCCGTGCTAGAAATAATATGGATATTTAGGTTTTATGTTATAATGTGCACAAGTACGCATGCACACGTACAACAAGATCTATGTGAATGGGTACTGTATTTACAAATATTTAAATACGTGACTGTGTGTAGTTTAATGATGCAATACACACCGGATCGTATAGCAGATGAAGGTCCAGCCTGGTCCGCTGACGGCGTGGAGGTCCTTGGTTCGGGGGATGTGGTGCATGGAGCAGGATCTGTACATGTAATGATAATTACTACAGAATGCAGTAACAAGAACAGGGCAGAGAGGACTATACTGACCAATTGCAGACAGATGACATTCGTCACCAACAACCGTTTCATCTTCCTGGTCATGTTGTCCAGCGGCCGGCTCATCTTGGTCCTGCTCCTCCTCGGACCTGGTTGGTATGTTGCTGCTGGTGTCTCTGGGCGTCACGAAGGGACGCAGGAAGGACAGCACCGCCATATACTTCCACTTCGTCGTGGAATCAGCTCCAGCACCGCTCCTCTGTCTGTCCCTCTCTCTCTTGGCCTCTTTGGCGTATGTGTCACGCAACGTCTTCCATCTTTTACGGCATACATCCTCTGAGGAAAAGCATTAAAATATGTTGGCTGTTACACAAACACTACGTTTTGCACAAATAGAGCTACTTCTCAGTTTTGCATATTTTAGTTACTACTTTTCCCACTACTGTATATGATTTGAAGACATTATAATTCATTTTTTGTTTTAATGTTGTTTCAGCAACATTTAGCCTCTGTGTTTTGGATTTTGTCTGCTGTTTTCCAGATTTCAGCTTCAGCACCTCCTTTGCTGTACTGTTTACCTATTTTTGGAAGCTATTCTGTGCTTGTGTCTAGCTGGTGTTTTGCAGCTAGTTTTAACATTTTGTGCTCTCTGCCAGTGCCAACAACCTTCAGCAGTCATTCAACACTGCAGCTGCTAGACAAAGCTGAACTTGTAATAACACAGGAATATTGTACAACATTGTGGAAACTTACCAGGTAATCCGACCTCCTCACTTATCTTTTTCCATGCAATGTCCTTCCTATGTCGATCCTGGTAGAAAGGACTGGCCTGATCATATATTACTGGGTTTCCACACACTGCCACAATCAGTTTCTCCTTCATTTTGCGCAGTTTTTTTTCCGTCCGTTCTTCAATACGTCACGCGGTGCCCACCTACTTCCGTCCCGTCGTCGTCGCGTCATCACACAGCAGAGTCACCTCCCGATTGGTTGCTGCTAAGCTGCGAGCTACCGAAGTAGGTCAAGGTTTATTTAAATGAACTCCGACAGTCACTGCTCGGAGGCGACGCGGACGCGGAAAACATTTGCCGCTCACTACCGCGCTGCCTGAAATACTGTAGATGCGCCACGTCACGCTTCGCTGCTCAGAGTTGCGCGGCCACATAGACTTTCAATGTAAAGTGGCTGCTTCGGCTGCTCGAGATGCGTTTGGTCTGAACGTAGCATTAAAGAGTCAGAGAGTCAGAGTCAGAGAGTCAGAGTCAGAGTCAGAGTCATGTTAAAGTTAACATAATAAAAAGTTATACATTAATAAAAATGAGCTACTCTCCCTAAGTGTAATCATAAGCTAGAGACTAAGCTTGACTATGTTTAAGGTTCAAGGTATCACAGATTTATCTTACCTAAGTTTAATCTATGGAGGCAGTTGCTTCCACTCCTGAAGGAGCCGAAAAACAGCTGCTGGCTTTATTTCATTTATTAGCGGGAAATCAACCGCTGTTGGCTTTATTTCATTTATTAGCGGGAAAAATCTCTCCTTGGGACCTCCCTCTTTAGAGCTCCCACCATGGGCCAGGAGTGGCAGCATCCACCAATTGTTAGAAACCTTTATCGGTCATGTGGCTAATTCTTACCTCTTACCTCTTTCTCTGTCATATAAAACTTATGGTAAAGCCCAACCTTTGTGAAACTAAATGAATACATGAAGGATAAACCCATTAGCGGATATTGTCTTAGCAAAAATGATGTTATACTAAACTGATAAACTTAAATTGTAAAATACTAAAAGGATAAAATGATAAAAGAAAATGTTAAAATAATAAAACCTAAAAGAAAAATTTACAAGAATACAATCATAAAGGATAAATGACATACAAAATAAGCATACAAGAAAAATGATAAAACATTAAACACAGATAAATGCTTCATGATGCAAAAACTTAAAAATGGATTAAATGCTTCAGCCGTTGATTGAATATAAAAGTCCTGCATCAAAAGTCCACGATGATACCTGTTATAAATGAATATATTTGAAAAGAAGAAAAAGGTAGGAATAAAAGGATATACTGTAATGTCTTCAACCCAGTTCAGTTCAGCTCAATAAATTTCTTCTTTTATTGCAAATTCAAAACAAAAATATTGTTCGTTGGGGGCAAGACAAAGTTCTGGAGGAGGGCTTTCCTTTAAGGAACATGTCACTTTTCACTTTGGTACCAGATCTCCACTGGCCACCAAGTCCCCTCCGCCTCCTTTGGCATTCATCAGTCAGTTCAGTGGGAGGCGGGGAGACATGTCCTCTGAGGCCATCTGAAGCTGGACGAATTGGTTTGTTGTAGTCAGGTCCATTTCTTTTCATCATCTTACGAGTCCGCCAATGCTTCCCAGCCGACAGGACATAACATGTCAAAAGAAATTACAATTAGCACTAAGATTGTACTAATTCCTATCTTTAATATCAAAAATAACCCTTCACTTAAATTTAGATTAAAACCATTCCATGACCAGTCATCTTTACCAACATTTTAATAAGCATTACTTTCAAGTTCATTTAAATATATGAAAGATACAACAATAGACTGAAAAATTGTCATTATTAAGACTTCTCACAACAGAAGTACTTACTACTTCCGCTCTCGGCAGAGCAGGTCGCATCTCTTTGCTCCTACACCTCCCTGGTTCCCCCCCTGCTTCTGCATTGTCTCGTCTGTAACTCTTCAGCGCTCGCTCGAACCAATTTGGAATGGATTTATGTGCGTGGACTGTTTTCTGGGCTATTTCATCTATCGATACTATCGATAACAAAAATTTCCGCGAAGCGCACCGGCCAGGGAGAGCCGGGGAGCCCCATCGACACGCGTGCGGTGAGCTACATTATGGACTCGAGGAGCAGGCTAATGTAACTGACCGCTCTTTCTGTCGGGGACGTGGAATCTCTGTGGATTATTGGGATACTGGTGGCTGTTTCTGCCACTGAAGGCTGAGGAGGACCGCCGCGATCGGCGTGCTGGCGAGACTTCCGCTCAGCGAAAATGCTTTGATCCAGGCTATGATGACCTTCCCAGCTGTTGTGCGGGCTGAACCGCACGGTGGGAGAAGCGGTGGCTGCCGCGGACCTGCGGTGTGTGGAACTCGTTTACAGCCGTCCGGATTCAAACAGGGCACATACGGAAGGATCTTGTAGCTCGGAACCTCTCTCGATTCGGCGATTTGGACCCAGAAACAGCACCTGGACTTAAGACTGCAGTAAAAGAACACTGTGGCCTGACTGGAAAAATAAAGCAACTAATCTAATCTGGTCTCTGCAGCCTTGGACTGAAGGCTGTCTACAAATCTTCTCCTGAGCTGGGAAGCTGAAGGGAACTTGCTGTCCTCCCCCACCCCTCCCCCCAGAGGTCTCTGTGTGTGCGTTCTCAGATGGAGCCGTGCTGTGAGACCTGCGAACTGTGCTTATCTGGAGCTGATTACTCACAGACTTTACCTCCCGCCTGCCGTCATAATGCATCTTGTCCTGTCAAATGTGTGCTAAAAGCTGGTAGAGTTTTGTTGGACTTTATCATGGAGTGTCTATTGACAAATTGTGATATATTCTTTTTTTGAACACCACGTTCTTACCCGTTTGTGTCTATTCCTTTTTCCATATCTGCTGATTGTGGTGGCACGGTTTCATACTGCTGCGACTTCGTGCACTGTCCCTATCTTAAGACGGATGTGCGTAATCAATTACGTTGTTTTGTGCCCCGGTGCAATGACAATGTCAATAAAGATATATTCTATTCTATTCTATTCTAAATCTTTATTCATTTCAAGAGCTTCTGTGGTTTACTTAAAATTCACTGTTGGTTATAATAATTATAATTAATACATTTAACATTTTTGTTTACTGTTATCCATGGACGGATAGATTCTATCCATGCTTTAGTCTCATACGAAATCCCTTTGTGTTGACCTATTGTACACAAATATACATTTTGATCCAAAACATCATATCTTTTATTTCACCTCTTGTAATCATTTATGTCAATATAATCAACTCATTCACTTGATCATGTAACATTTTCATTGCAACTTTTATTTTAACCATAGCAAATTTTCCAATCCATCTTGGTGGCAAATTATTCAGCAAAATATCTTCTCCATACATCCAATAACTATCTGCAATATGAAAGGTTTTGTCAATGAATTGCTATTGTTAAAATTTTCATGTTCATGTTATCACATTCTTAGCTTAAAGGTTCTAAGTTTTCATACCACACAGGTATATTGATAAAATGGCATCATATATGCATGTGGAAACCAAAAAATGTGCCCGTTTCGTTGTATTATCTAAATTGAATCCTTTACTTATAAGACATTTAATATTTAACGTCGTAATCTATTTTATGTCTTGTTGGTGATCCTCTTGGATCTTATAACTACTATAGATATTCAGATAATTATAAAATTACTGGGCTCCATATAGAAGCCTACACTTTATTCCACATTTTGGAAGTTTAAAAACATTGGTATGTTTGATTGGGTGTTTCTTTGGTGTTTCTTTTCTTTACATTTTTTTTCTTTCTCTTTATTCTTTAACACATTGTTGTGAATTGTACTTATCTGGAATCATTATTTGTAATGAGCTAGGAGCTTTAGTGCATATAATGCATTTGTATTAGGTCATTTCCTTTCAAGTATACATTTCCCGTGTATACCAAGTAAGTTTATACAAGATACAAGATACAAGAGATTTTATTAACATTGCACCAATTGTCATCGATACAGCGTGATTATGTATGCACAGTCATCCAGGAGAGGGTTTTGAGTGTGTAAAGCTGCTGCCTTATCAAAACACATGACATGTCTTCACATGTTCTTCAGCGCGGCCTCTCTCATCCGTCTCCAGATGAAGGTCAAAGGTGGGAAAACAGGGAGAGAAACCATGGGGGTTACAGCGTTGATATTAAAAAAAATGAATCACATTTTGTCTGCAAGACACCGCATGACCCAGTAAAAACCATATCATAAGCACATTGAGCACAGATACACGTTGCAAGTTGAGACTGAGGCAGGGAGGATTTGTCCATGATACATTCCGGATGCCTCCGATAACGCTCATAGAAAAGTTCTCCGGGGGAGGGGGGGGGGTAGCAGACAACACAACAGCAGCTATTTTTTCCACAGTAAGCACATCTCAGGAGAGATTAGAAAGCCAGCCTTTCCCAAGGCTGTTTCCAAGGGAGTCAGATAAGAATTACAAATATTTTCACATCAGGCACACATTGTATTTTCTGTGGCCTTCAGTCTGTAGGGGCGATTCTACTCCAATCCAATTCGGGACTTTTTCCACTGATCCAAGCTCTGACCTCAGATGTTGACCACAGCTGACCAGAGTCCCAATCCGAGGGTGATCTGTTCACTCTCTGGATAAGCTCGCGCTGATTTCTGATGTTGACCACAGAGCCAACACTCTGGATGAGCTTAAAGTGTCTGTGACATCATCTTCCTTCTTTTCATGAAATGATAGAAGATATATATCTTCTATCATTTCATGAAAAGAAGGAAGATGATGTCACAGACACTTTAAGGCCGCTATCAAAGCATCCTGGGCCTCCATAACACCTCAGCAGTGCCACAGGCTGATTGCCTCCATGCCACGCCGCATTGAAGTCAGAGTCAGAGAGTCTTTATTGTCATTTGCACCGCATGTGGTACATGTGATGAAAACGAGATTATGTACACGGGGTCCCAGTTACATCCAACAACAAATGCAAGAGAAAAACAGTAATAACATCTAGAATTAACTAAGAAAAACATCAACTATTAATACACTAAGCCTAATATAGTGGGAATAAACAGCGGCACGAACATGAGTTTGTATGAGCAGATGGTCACAGATGAACACAGATGAACACAGCAACAAGAAAACAGATCAGCATCAGCACAATGTGATATTTTGCAGTGTTTATTTTTTTTTATTTTTTATTTTTTATTCATGAGTCTAATGCTACGTTCAGACCAAACGCATCAAAATGCTCCCAATGCACCGTGTTTGCTGCTTGTCACCAGATGTGTGTTCACACCGAACGCGCGCAGTTGGAGCAGCTCTGGCTCCCTTCCCGGTCAGATTTCTTTTGTTTTCTGTTCACTGGGCAGATAAAGATCAGCTGTACGTCAGCCCCGTTACTACTTGAGTGGGTTTTCTACAAGCCGAACTGCAACTCCTAAAGTCTTTGTTGAGATTAAAACGTTTTGTTATGTTTGGGGTGATCTAAGCTCGAGCTGACAGCAACAAATGTAAAAATGCCAAGTTACTTACTGGAGGCTGGTGGTGTCTTCATGGAGGCTCGTTGGGGTAAGTTTAAAAAGTCCACAGAAAGTCCCGTCGTTGTTGCGTCATCATATAGCAGATAGGTTGCTGCGAGGCATCGAGCAGCCAAAGTTCATTTGAATGAACTTTGGCTGCTCGATGCCTCGTCTGCTTTGGACGCGCGCGTGCGTGAGAAAGAGCTGCCCCTCGTTGCTGCGCTGCTTGAACTGCTCAAGATGTGCTGCTCCTGGCTGCACCTCCACATAGACTTTGCATGTAAAGTGGCTGCTTCGAGGCGTTTGGTGTGAACCTGGCATAACAGCCTCAGGGTAGAAGCTGTTCCTCAGTCTAGTGGTTCTACACTTGATGCTCCTCAACCTCCGTCCTGAGGGGAGTGGGGCAAAGAGTGAGTGTGCTGGATGAGTGAGGTCTTTCATGATGCAGGTGGCTCTTTTCCTGCATCTGGAGGTGTAAATGTCTGTGATGGTGGGGAGACTGACTCCAACAGACTTCTGTGCAGCCTTCACCACTCTCTGTAGAGCTTTCCTCTCTTCAACTGTGCAGCCTCCATGCCACACGTTGATGCTGGAGCACAGGACGCTCTCCACTGCACACCTGTAGAAGGAGGTGAGGACTGGGCTGCTCAGACCAGCTCGTCTCAGCCGTCTGAGGAAGTAGAGTCTCTGATGACCTTTCTTGATCAGGCTGGTGGTGTTGTTGCTCCAGCTGAGGTTATCATTCATGTGTACACCCAAGTATTTGTAGCTGGAGACCACTTCCACTGCAGACCCACCTATTTTCAGTGGGGCGTGGGTGTGTTTGTTCCTTCTGAAGTCCACAATCATCTCCTTTGTCTTCTTCACATTCATGTGAAGATTATTCTCTTTGCACCAGCTCTCCAGGTGTTCCACCTCCTGTCTGTAGCTGGACTCATCATTGTTTGTGATGCATCCCACCACCGCTGTATCATCTGCAAACTTAACAATATGACAGCCTGGATGTGTGGCTGTACAATCATATGTGAGCAGAGTGAACAGAAGGGGCTCAGCACACATCCTTGGGGAGAGCCAGTGCTGAGGGTTATGGTGGAGGAGGAGAAGTTGTGGATCTTCACGGACTGTGGTCTGTCTGTTAAGAAGTCTAGTATCCAGTTACAAATAGAGGGGCTTAGTCCAAGTGTAGATAGTTTGTCTATCAGAGTTTGGGGGATCATGGTGTTGAAGGCAGATGTGAAGTCCACAAAGAGCAGACGCACGTATGAGTCCTTCTGATCCAGGTGGGTGAGAGCAGTGTGGACCACGGAAGAAATGGCGTCCTCTGTTGATCGGTTCTCACGGTATGCGTATTGATGAGGGTCCTCGTTGATGTTGACGGTTGTCTTGATGTGGGACATGACCAGTTTCTCAAAACATTTAGCGACTATCGGGGTGAGGGCCACTGGTCTATAGTCATTCAGACCAGTCACTGTGGAGCTCTTTGGGACTGGGATGATGGTCGCGGTCTTCAGGCAGGTGGGAACTGACTCCAGTGCAAGTGAGGTGGTGAAGATGTCAGCCAGCACCTCACAGAGCTGGTCCGCACATTCCTTCAGAACTTTCCCTGGGATGTTGTCTGGTCCGGTTGCTTTATGAGGATTAATCTTTCTGAGACTGCCTCTCACTTCTGCTGCGGTCACCCTGAGATGCTCTTCATGAAGCAGTTATTTCTGCAATAGGATTCCCGACCAAGTATTGAGTGCACAACTGAACATAATTATTAAAAGGTTGACTTTTTTTGTATTAAAAACACTTTTCTTTTATTGGTCGGATGAAATATGCAAATTTTTTGAGATAGGAATTTTGGGTTTTCATGAGCTGTATGCCAAAATCATCAGTATTAAAACCATAAAATACCTGAAATATTTCAGTTAGTGTGCAATGAATCAAAAATATATGAAAGTTTCATTTTTATCATTACATTATGGAAAATAATGACCTTTATCACAATATGCTAATTTTTTTGAGAAGGACCTGTATTAAATCAGTGCTCAGATTGTGTCGACATCATTCTGGTGCTCAATCGGAGCTATTTTCTACTTGTAGCTTTCTGGAACTGAAATCCTGGATGCTATTGAGAACGAAACGGGTGGAACACTGAAAAAATGCTACACTGCGCTCGGTAAGTAGAATATCTGAGGCTTTTATGTATTAAATACAGTTTGATCTCGCAGTAAACAATGTTTTGTAGAAAACGTCACATGTTAGACGTGTTCCAGGTTTTGTACTTGAGCGCCGCACTGCAGCGAGGCTTGAACTTGGTATTTTCTATCCGACAGTGAGAGTTGCTAAAAACCCGCAGCTGTACTTCGCCAGGCGTCTGAACGATGCCATGAAAGGAGCGGGAACCGACGAAGACACTCTGATCCGAATCATCGTGTGCCGCTCCGAGGTAACGTCACTGATGGAAGGTTGTCTATTCTCCAACTAACTGAAGCTCATTTTTGTTAGCATTCATCCAGTTGATAAATAATTGTTTCATTCTAATATTTCAGATTTACAGTGAACCATTGTACATCAGCTCTGACTAATAAACTGAAGTTATCACTCACACCTAGAAATTGATTAATAAATGGGCATTTTCAACAAGTTTAGGGAATATATATATATATTTTAAGTTTATGATTAGAACTAAAAAGTTACTTCCTGAGCTGTTTTGCTCTCTTTACATACTTTATGTAACATGTATGCACTAAATCAGTATAATAGATGTCATCTGATTATTATTATTAGCTGTTTTGCTCTCTTTACATACTTTATGTAACATGTATGCACTAAATCAGTATAATAGATGTCATCTGATTATTATTATTATTATTTTTATTTATTTTTTGGGATGGACACAGAAGAGAGAGACTGAATCTGATTTCTCTTGTTAGTTTACCTTTGACTCATAGCTATAACAACTTACTGTTCATGTATATTACAATTTACTAGACAAGACACTCAAAGCTCTTTACAACACAATGTGTGCCCTCATTTACTCATTCATACAGCACTCTACTAGATCTGTACAAAGAATAATCAGAGCTTTATCACATTCATACACTGATGGCTGATGGGAGACACATTGGAGGCAATGAGGGGTTCAGTGTCTTGCTCAGGGACACTTCAGCATGTGACTGTTGGTGGAATCGAACCTCCAACTTTCATGTTGAAGGGCGACTGCTCTAACCACTCAGCCATAGATGCCCCTAAAAAAAAAAAATTGCTAAAGCTATTTTGGTCTGTTTCATGTTGCTGCTAAAGCTAAAATAGCTAAAGCTATTTTGGAGCTAAAAAAAAATAAATTTTAAGCATTTCAAACACTATTATTTTACCATTTTTCCTGGTAGATACGTTGTTCTATCAGAGTTTGACAGAAAAGTCTGGTCAGCTTTTTGAGATCTGCAGCTAAAAAGCTCCCGTGCCATGATGGTACCCTCATCCCAAAAAGCTCTGACTGACACATGGTGCAGTGTGACTTGTAGCAACACTGCTCTCCTTGTTGAATGGCTTATTATTCTCAGGCCTGGCCGTGACAACTGTTTTTTTTTATATGTATAAATAATCAGCCTGAGAAATTGGCTGACTGATCAATGTGTTTACCTCTATGTACTGTATACAAAGTCAAAGGTTCTTTGTCATACGCACCACATGTCAGAGTCAGAGAGAGTCAGAGAGTCTTTATTATCAGAGAGTCTTTATTGTCATTTGCACCACATGTGGTAAATGTGATGAAAACGAGATTATGTACACAGGGTCCCAGTTATATCCAACAACAAATGCAAGAGAAAAACAGTAATAACATCTAGAATTAACTAAGAAAAGCATCAACTAGTAATACACTAAGCCCTAATGTAGTAGAAAAACATCATTATAAACTGCAGCACGAACATGAGTCTGTATGAGCAGATGGTCACAAATGAACACAGCAACAAGATCTGGTACATGTGATGGAACAAAATTGTGTACACAGGGTCCCAGTTACATCCAACAAAAAGTATAAAATGTAAAGGAAAATCAGTAATAAGATGTAAGATATGAACTAAGAAAAACTTTAACTAAAAATACGCTAAGCAGTAGTAGCATAAAAACAAAACGCACAAACATGAGTCTGTGTGAGCAGATGCGTACGATGAATTAACACAACACGAAACAGATCAGCAGCAACGTGTTGTGATTTTTCACAGTGATTATTCTTGTTAGATATTCATGAGTCTGACAGCCTCAGGGTAGAAGCTGTTCCTCAGTCTAGTGGTTCTACACTTAATGCTCCTTAACCTCCGGGGTAAAAAGTGTGTGTGCTGGGTGAGTGGAGTCTTTCATGATGCAGGTGGCTCTCTTCCTGCATCTGGAGGTGTAGATGTCTGTGATGGTGGGGAGACTGACTCCAACAGACTTCTGTGCAGCCTTCACCACTCTCTGCANATATATATATATATATATATATATATATATATATATATATATATATATATATATATATATATATATATATATATATACAGTATATACTAATCTGTGATGTGTTTGCACAACTAAACTTGCAACTCGCCTCAAATGTGTTAAAATGTTTGATTTTCTGGTGGATTTTAGAAAGTTCACACTGTGAGGCTGAAGTTAGACTCAGGACGTGACTACCCAGAATGTGTTGATTTCTTTTTCTTGAGTATCCTTCTGTCACAGAAGTTTTACTCTCATAGTTCATAAAACTGGAGCAGGAAATAACTAAAAATAAACACTCTTCTGCAGATATAAATATGAGTATTGTACATTTACGTGTTACTCTTGGTCAGCACTACAGAGAGCCACTGCAGAGGGACCACATGAGCCATGTGTGGCAGTCACTATAAATGTGTGGCTGAATGAGATATACAGTAAACTCAATATTTCTGAACCAAAATAACCTGACACTACTCAGAAATGTTACAATTAGATGTCTCTGCTTTCAAGATGTCAATCATCAACAAATGAAAAACAGTTTGACATGTATGTGACAGTAAAAGGGTTTTGAGCACCAGTGACGAAACAGAAACAAAGCCATTCATTGGAGAAAAGCATTTCAGCTGTCACCTGTCATGCCTGTTTTAAATTAAAATCATGTGTTGCTTTTAAAAAAAAGGATGGCATTTAGTCATCCATCTACAGTATTCACCCTTTTGCTGCTGCTAATCTGTGGTCAGGCCATGAAGGCAACAGGTCCAGGAGGAAAACCCAAAGTGACCTTCTCCAGCTCCTGGGGAATCCCAATGTTTTCCCAGGCCAAATAGTCAATCAAGTAAGTTCTGGCCACACAGTCTGGCCACCAAGTATATCCAGGATTTTGTTCTTTTGGTCCTGATCCAAATCTCATGACCACAGGTTAGACAAACTGGTAAATCCAGAGCTTTATCTTTCAAATGAACTCATTTTTCACCATGACAGATCAAAGCAACACCCTCATTACTGAAGATGAGTTCCTGATCTGTCAATCCATCTCCCGCTCCATCCTGCCATCATGTAGAAATAAAACTCTCAATTGCTTGAACTCCTTCATCAGAAGCAAAGACCTGCTCCCAGTTCAGAGGGCACATTCCACCATCTGGTTGAGAGCCATGGTCTTCGGTGTAGAGGAGCTGACTCCCATCCTAGCTGCCTCCACTTGTCCTTGTGCTGCATCAGTTTGCTGACGTTCAGAACCCAGACTCCAACAGAAAAATATAGTCTGCAAAAAGTTCAAAGAGACACTGAAGTTCCCAAACCAGACCCCCTATGCTCCCCAACCAAGCCTGAAGATCCTGTTTATGAACACCACAAACTGGAGCGGAAACTAGGGACAACCCTGGCAGAATCCAACCTGCACCAGTGATCTCAACTCTGCTCCTGCTGTGGTTCTACAGGGACAGTGACCTTCACAACCCATACTCCCTCAGCATCCTCCATAGAGTGCCTCAGAACAAGTCTCCTTCAGGTCCTCTTATGACCACCTTGACCTGTAAGGGTGACTATCTGGCCCACGGTTGAACCACCCAGATAAAAGCCACACTGCCACGAGCCTCCTTTCCAAAACCCTGGCGTAAACTTACAGGGGAGGCTGAGATCTCATCAAGCCCTGGCACCCTGCCACCATGGAGCTACCCTTAAACACCTGAGCCATGGGGAAGGACTCCTCCGAGTCTTCTAGTCTGCCTCCTCAAGGTGGACATGGTGACTGGATAAAGTGGATTCTCAAATTCAGAATCAGCAGCCAAGCACAGCCTGACACAATTTTCTTTTCCTGAGTCACTGAACGGTTCAGAATGTGTCTGTTGTCTTTCCTGCTCGCAGCTGCTGCGAGCAGGAAAGACAACAGACACAGACACCACACCTAGACCCAAAGAGCAAACCTTGTGGTTTCTGTAAAGGAGAGCAACACACTCTTTCATCCTGCAGAAAACTAAAGCGTAAAACACATGCAGAGAAGATAGATTTTTTGAAAAGTAAAGGACTATGCTTTAGTTGCTCATGGTCATATGAGCAACAGCTGCAAGAAAAAGGCTCAGTGTCAAGGATGTTCACGACTGCATCCTACACTGCTACACATGACTTCTAAAGACTCAGGACAGAAAACAACAAGAGAAAGCTGTGAAAGACAAACAATATCAAGCGCTCTTGTCCAAATGAGTGAAAGGTTTTGGAGTCACTGGGGCCGGTAAGAAAGACTGTGTGCTGTCAATTATACCAGTACGTGTTAAGTCACAAAAAGGAACGGAAGAAGTAACTAACTATGCCTTTTTGGATCCAGGTAGTTCTGCCACTTCTGTCTCAAAGTTGCTCATTAACCAGCTATGTATGACGGGGCATAATATCAGCATTTTACTGCGCACAAAGGGAAAAAAATCTCTTATGAAGACTTATGTTGTTGGTGGACTTGACATCAGTAGCCTGGATGGTGATCAGTACATACAGCTTTCAGAAGTATTTTCACAGGAAACTATTCCTGTGGCCAAAGAGAATATTCCCTGTCAGGAAGATGTTAACATTTGGCCAAACCTGAAGGATGTAAAGCTTCCTACAATCAAGGCAGAAGTTGTATTGCTTATTGGAGCTAATGTTCCCAAAGCAATGGAACCACTACAGATAATCAACAGTGTTGGAAATGGACCATATAGTGTGAGGACCAGATTAGAATGGGCCACTCAGAGGTGGAAGTGCTTCAATGTACAAAAACAAACTTACAGAAGTGACTGCTAACAGAACCTCAATTGCCAGGTTAGAAGAACTTTGGCAACTGTAGTCCTAACAGGACTTTCCTGACATTGGACAAAATGATGACACAGAAACGTCTAAAGATCACAAGTTCATTGAGATGGTGTCTCAATCCTCAAGGTTTATCGATGGTCATTATACCATTTGTCTTCCCATAAGAAGCAAGTCCCTGTCTTTGCCAAACAATCCTTTTATTGCAGAGCAATGTGCATTCAACTTAACAAAAAGGTTTTCTAAAGATGTTAAGTTTTATAAATAATATGTCACTTTCATGGAAAGTCTTCTTCAAAAGCGAAAACTGTCAAGTCAAAACATTTTGGTTTGGTTTGGAAGGTGAAGATGTTTATGCTGTTTATTTAAGAGACACTAACATTTCTCCATTTAGAAACTAAATGATCAAATGCTGAGCACCACACTTGTCTGTAGCTGCTGGAGCTAATGTTTTGTCAGAAGCAAACACATTTTATTAAACAGTTGTCCCCAAACATTTTAGCTTCAAATCGAACAAAGTCCCCAACTCAACCCACTTGTTGGAACCTAAATGCAGTTTATAATGGTTAACAAATATAACTATATAGTTTTGAGTTCATAGGTGATACACTGAGATTCATTTAAAATGATTAAGATATAAGTGTGATATTTAGTTTATTTTTGTAAAGATAAAATGATTCAAATGTAAGATTTATTAGAGATTTTGAGTTATATTATTTTCCAGTAGCACTGTCAAATTTGATTTGATAATTACCTGTATTGGGGTGGGTGTGGTTTATAGTCAAACAATTATAAACACCAGCAGGAGGTTGATATAATTCGATATCAATATAAACAATATAAAAGCCTCAGAAAAACTGTACAAACTTTACCAACACATTAATGTTCACCTTTTATTTGTACTTAGCCTTCAAAGAAATTTGAAATCACTGGCAAGTAAACATAAAACTCTCAATTTGGTCAATATTAATACCGTATTTTTCGGAGTATAGGTCGCACCGGAGTATAGGTCGCATTGTTCAATTATCACCAATAGATTGGAAAAATCCCTAGATAGGTCGCAACTACGTTTAGCTCTGCTGCAAATGTCTGCCACAGGAGCGCACAGCAAGGCTTTAAAAAAAATAAGTTTATTCA
>JBBPBX010021575.1:32189-42244 GCA_038048925.1 Garcialebias charrua | reverse complement strand
ATCCAGGCACAGTGACTTCCTCTGAGCAGTCTGGATACAACAGGATGTACGGTCCTTCTTGTATGTCCTTGTTAAACCTTCTCATTTTCTGGACACCTTGTTGCAGTATCTCGGGTGCTCCTACCTCTGGGTCTACAAATAACAGGACCATTTTCCCTTAGAGGTTTAAATCAGTCCCACTTGGCACCATCAATGTATATCTGTGACAAAGATGAGAGCAATTTAACGTATAAGATGTAGAAAAAAATCAATAAATAAACACGATACATACATATGTGTTTCTCTATGGTCTAATTTGTGCTAGTACAGTTTCACAGTCAGCGAGTCAGGTGAGCACTGTTACCTGCACGTTTTTTCCTTTATGTTTTCCTCTCGGACCGTAGTTAAAATCCTGAAGCTCTTTGGACTTGGAGCTTCGGTACTCTTTGAAACATTTATATGATGGGCCAGGTTGTTCTGCTGAAATTAAAAAAGGTCGGTCTCAAAAATCAAAATGAGGTAACCAATAGCGCTAATACTGTATGTTTTATTCACAGGCTAATTAAAAATGCTAACATTACGCTGCACTTACGGTACTTTGTTTGGCATTGTCCGGTTGTTGAGATGTCCCCTCTCCTGCATCCATCTGCTCTGTGCCATTTAAAAACTCCAAGGATCGACCGCACGAAAAACAAAACAGCTTAATAAACTTATAGGTGTCCCACAGAACGGGCAAAACGTGACTCGACTGTCGTCCATCTTGGGTCAAAATGACCGCTTCCGGGTCATCACTTCCGGGTCATCACTTCCGGGTCAGCCTCGTTAGGACATTCCCTTTCCGTGTGATTCTCTCGTTTGCTAAAGTGTTTCAGGAAAATGTTAATTTGTTTCAGAAAATGTTAATTTGTTTCAGAAAATGTTAATTTGTTTCAGAAAATGTTAAAGTGTTTCAGAAAATGTTAAAGTGTTTCAGAAAATGTTAATTTGTTTCAGAAAATGTTAATTTGTTTCAGAAAATGTTAATTTGTTTCAGAAAATGTTAAAGTGTTTCAGAAAATGTTAAAGTGTTTCAGAAAATGTTAATTTGTTTCAGAAAATGTTAAAGTGTTTCAGAAAATGTTAAAGTATTTCAGAAAATGTTAATTTGTTTCAGAAAATGTTAATTTGTTTCAGAAAATGTTAAAGTGTTTCAGAAAATGTTAAAGTGTTTCAGAAAATGTTAATTTGTTTCAGAAAATGTTAAAGTGTTTCAGAATTTGTTAAAGTGTTTCAGAAAATGTTAATTTGTTTCAGAAAATGTTAATTTGTTTCAGAAAATGTTAAAGTGTTTCAGAAAATGTTAAAGTGTTTCAGAAAATGTTAATTTGTTTCAGAAAATGTTAAAGTGTTTCAGAATTTGTTAAAGTATTTCAGAAAATGTTAATTTGTTTCAGAAAATGTTAATTTGTTTCAGAAAATGTTAAAGTGTTTCAGAATTTGTTAATTTGTTTCAGAAAATGTTAATTTGTTTCAGAAAATGTTAAAGTGTTTCAGAATTTGTTAAAGTATTTCAGAAAATGTTAATTTGTTTCAGAAAATGTTTATTTGTTTCAGAATTTGTTAAAGTGTTTCAGAAAATGTTAATTTGTTTCAGAACTATTTGTTAAAGTGTTTAGCCTTATTTGTTCATGTGTTTTGCACCTCAGGGCCACCGTAGGTTCTGGCTGTTATTGTGTTTATTAAGATTTTTATTATTGTTAGTACAGTTTATTTATTGTAAAGAATGCCGTTTATTTAGATTAAAGATTAAATTAAGATTATATTACACATTAAACTGTATTCTGAATTGGACAGTAATTTATTAAGCGTTTGTCTTTGCTCAGGCTGGGCGCGTGCCCAAGAGTATAGCAGATCAGGGAGCTCCACCTCAGCTGCCTTTCTGGACTCACCTGCCCCTCCTCACTCACCTGTACCAGCATCACCATTACTTGCCCCTCCATAAAGGTAAAGACATTTTTTTTTCTTTTTTTTTTCTATTTTTTAAATAACTCCGCTGACACACCTGTCCATCTTCACTCACTAGCACCTTCTGCATCACCTGCTCCTCCATAAAGGTAAAGACATTTTCTTTTTATTTATTTTTTTAAATAACTCAGCTGCCTCTCCTGACTCACCTGTCCCTGTTCACTCACACAGTACCAGCATCACCAGCACCTTCTGCATCACCTGTCCCTCCATAAAGGTAAATACATTTTCTTTTCTTTTTTTTTTATTTCTTTTTGTTTTATAACTCAACTGCCTCTCCTGACTCACCTGTCCCTCTTCACTCACCAGCATCACCAGCACCTTCTGGATCACCTGTCCCTCCATAAAGGTAAATACATTTTCTTTTTTTATTTATTTCTTTTGTTTTATAACTCAGCTGCCTCTCCTGACTCACCTGTCCCTTTTCACTCACCAGCATCACCAGCACCTTCTGGATCACCTGTCCCTCCATAAAGGTAATTACATTTTTTCTCTTTTTTAAATTTATTTTATTTTATATAACTCAGCTGCCTCTCCTGACACACCTGTCCCTCTTCACTCACCAGCACCTTCTGCATCACCTGCCCCTCCACCTCAGCTGCCTTTCTGGACTCACCTGCCCCTCCTCACTCACCTGCACCAGCATCACCAGTACCGTCTGCATCATCTGCCCCTCCACCTCAGCTGCCTTTCTGGACTCACCTGCCCCCCCTCACTCACCAGCATCACCAGCACCTTCTGCATCACCTGCCCCTCCACCTCAGCTGCCCCTCCTCACTCACCTGCACCAGCATCACCAACACCTTCTGCATCACCTGCCCCTCCACCTCAGCTGCCTTTCTGGACTCACCTGCCCCCCTCACTCACCTGCACCAGTATCACCAGCACCTTCTGCATCACCTGCCCCTCCACCTCAGCTGCCTTTCTGGACTCACATGCCCCTCCTCACTCACTTGCACCTGTATCACCAACACCTTCTGCATCACTTGCCCCTCCCCCTCAGCTGCCTTTCTGGACTCACCTGCCCCTCCTCACTCACCTGCACCAGCACCTTCTGCAGCTCCCGCCCACTAAGCCTTTCTCCCTCCCCTACAACGCCCCTTCCATAAAAGTAAGGACATTTTCTTCTCTTTTTTTTATAGTACAGTACACTACTATTTTTTTTACTATTTTATTTCATTATTAAACGTACTGTGCAGTATTTTATGTGTTTTTTGATAATTGTTTAGGGTACTGTGTTAGCTAACCGCTTGGAAATAAAGTAATGTACATATTTATGGTACAGTATGTATACGCTTGTTTTGTCTCACATTGAAAAACGGGTTTACTGCGTCGCATAGGAATGCATGTTCCGCGCCGCGCAGGAACGGATCTTCGTAAGTCGAGGACTACCTGTATGTGTGTTTATTTGTCAAAAAAAAATTTTTTTTGTCAGTTTCGGTCCTATAAATGTCAACACTTCAGCTTGTCTTGGACAAATGTTTTCTTTTACGGCTTGTCTCATCTGCATTTGAAAGAAAAATATCAAAATAAATGGTTGATATTTGAACTGGAAGTGTATTTGGTGTAATTATTTTAGAAAAATTGTGAACTTGGCATTCTTAGTGGAGAAAGTGAAATTTGGAAATGTTTGTTTACTTAAATTGCTATTTTAAGTTCAAAAGCTGCCTTAAAATCTTGAGTTAAATTAACTCAAAAAGGGAATTAGTGTGTCAGTTTAACTTTAAAATGAGAGTTGAAAGTATATATAAATGTTTGTTACTTTAACAAATGAAAACAAGTTTTTATGAATGGATAATGTAAAGTTGCAAGTTGCTTAAACTCAGAGTATGAAGTTCATACAACAAGTAAACGTTAATTAGACAAGGGTATAACTTTATTATTTGAGTTCAAATAGAATATGATTGTAATTTTACTTGACAAGAGTACTCAATTTTTGGAGAATGTATAATGTTCTATAGTTAGTCATTTCAACTTATGGTATCATATTTAAACAATGACTTATCATAAATTGGGCTACTTTTCTAGCTTGCCATCCTAAGTTGGAGAAAAACATTATTTGAAGTTGTGTTAACTTGTGGTTTTAAGGCAGCTTTTGAACTCAAGTTTTTAAGTCTAACCACCCTATTTATTTTAACAGTGTACCAATCAGCCTAACATGCATGTTTTTTTTGGACTGTGGGAGTTAAAATACACAAATAACTAGTGCCATTCCGAAAACTATATGCTTTATGATTTGTTCTTTGTTCGACTGCCCCTAGTGGTCTGGAGCACTTCCGTTGTGGCTTTTCTATTTGCAGCTCGCTCTGTATTTGCAGGTCGTCCCCTTTTGGGAGCGCGACTTATCTTTTGCAGTGCGCCTCATCTGTTGGAGCGCCGTTTTCATTTTGATGCGTGTTTCAACTTTTGGAACGCTGTTGTTTTCATTTTGATGCGTGTTTCAACTTTTGGAACGCTGTTGTTTTCATTTTGATCCGTGTTTCAACATTTGGAACACTGTTTTTTTCATTTTGATGTGTGTTTCAACTTTTGGAACGCTGTTTTCTTTTTGCAGCGTGCTGTTCTGTTTTTGCTGCGCGTTTGCACCCCTCGGCCACCGTACATTTACCACCATAAGCATCTGAAATAAACATGATTATTCCAGAGGGAGAAACAGACAATAAATATTTCACAGTGTTATTTGCATGTATGATTCACTTCTGGAGTCCCAAGTTTTTAGCTTTCTGCAAAACATGTTGCTTTAATTGTTTCACGGGGCAACCATAGAATAAGGTCCTTGGTTTGTTCTGACATTATGTCAATCCACATTCCAACAGTCATGCTGCATGTGACTGTGGTGGTGTTTACAGCTCCACACTCTCGTCAAGCCCATCTGAAAGTAAGAGTACAGTATACAGGTAGTCCCCGACTTACGAGCGCTCTTACATACGAGGTCCCGGACTTACGAGCTGGCGAACGAGCAGTAAATTTGTAAAAAATACAGCACTTTTTTGTGTTTTTAGATGAAAGTGTGTTAGCTAACCGTTTGGAAACACGTTTCTGAGCATGTTTATGAAGTAGTATGAATGTTTTTGATGAAAAACGAGTGTTCGTAGTAGCGCTAGCATAAATGTTCCAACTTACGAGCGAAAATCCGGACTTACGAGAACACGTGTTTCTTGTTCCGACGTACGAATTTCCGGTTTACGAGCAACTCATAAGTACGGAACTCGCTCGTATTTGGGGAAACATTACAATACAATTTATTTCTACATCTTTTGATTGCACACATAAATGATAGATGAGAAGTGATATGATACCCCTTGATGGTATGCAATAAAGCTATAGAAAATAGGCTTAGGCATATTCATTGCAAAGATGAATATATACTATAGATTTCCAAATACTGTACTGTAAATAAATGTTTAATCATTATTTGGTTAACAAGATCCATGTGTTTTGCAGGTGCCTGTTGTGCCGGATGTAGAAGTCCCAAGGCGAAAGGTGAAGTCTCTACGGACTACCAGCTCAGCCTTGCTGGTTGGAGATCTTGCCGTGCTCGTCTACGGGAGAGAGTTATTGGCCAATTGAAGTTTGACTGGGAGGCAATCGGGGGCTCATAAAGATGTGGAGTCAAAGCCTTTGGCCAACACAAAGCTTGATACTTGGTGAGTGTATATAATGTAGGACAAAACTCTGCTCTCTCCTCACCATCCTACTACCTCCTGCAGCTCCTCTCCATCATCACCTGTGCATCACCACCTTGTGCCTAACAGTGAGTTGAACTTGTTTTCTGTCGGTGTTTTCTGTTTTTATTGCAGGTCATGACCCTGCTTTAACTTCACATGTTCATGTTTGTGTCTCTTTCAACAGACAAAACCTGTTGCACCTGACCTCATGGGCAGACCTGTGTCCTCTGCTCACCATCCTACTACCTCCTTCAGCTCATCTCCATCCATCACCTGTACATCAACACCTTGTGCCTAACCCTGTCATGTATCCACATCAATGACTGCTGCCAAAACAGGAAAACACACCTGACCTGATGGACAGACCTGCTCTCATCAAGACCACACACCTGACCTGAACTCACATCTGGACTACCATGTACCCATCAATTCATGGTTGAATCATTGCTCAATGGCTAAGCAGTTCTATCTGATCCATGAGAACCACCTAATAAGCCTGTCTACCTCAACTTCAATCAAAGTAAGGGAATTTTCTATGCTTTTTTTGTGCTGCTTCTAGCTTTTTAAAGTTCCTGGACTGTACACTAAGGCACTGGTTTTTCATACATGATGGTTGCAACATGTTTCTGATGGATGTCAATTGCTCCTGATGATGTGATTTGATAATGATAGTTGAAAACTGTTTATGATGGATACCAATTGCTCCTGATGGTTGAGAAATGTTTATGATGGATCTGCTTTGCTAATGATGGTTGAGAACTGTTTCTGAAACAACACTGAAGTTGTTTATATGTGAACACATGTTGGATCACCAGATTTCTCGCTCCATGTTTTAAAAGGAGGATTAGCTGAAAGTATTTTGTTAGATCACCAGATTTCACGCTCCATGTTTTAAAAAGGAGGATTATCTGAATGTATTTATGTCGGATCACCAGATTACTCGCCCCTTGTTTTTGAAAGAGGGTTAGTTTTACTAGAACTTCATACTGAATATGTGACCCATCACATCATCAAACAGGGGTTAAAGTCAAATTTGGTCAAAATGACCTACAAGCAAACATATATATTACTGACTTTTAGAAATACATTTTCATACTTAGATCATCCTGACAAATGCATCGTATTGTCTTAATAATCAGGAAAATGGTTTGATATTTGGTGTGAAGATTTTATTTCAGATATTTAATTTAAACCATTTGATAAGTTATTCATTCATCTTATTTACTATCTAAATTTACACAAACCACTTTGAAAAATAAACCCATTTGATGTGATGGGTCACAAATTTATTATTCAGCTTCTTTTGTTGGATTTGATTTAAGAATTGTGGACATTTGTAAATAAAACTTGAAAGATTTCATTTGTGCAATGGAGATTTATTTAGCCAACTTAATTTCTCATTACAATGAAAGTATTTTACTTGTATTTGAAAGCTAAAAATCATGGCAAAACACATTTAATTTGATTTATGTTCAAGCTGGACTTTTAAGTTTAAAGAAAGGGACAATGTAGTTTGGAATAGTTCACATTTTTGGTTTGGAAAAAATAAACATTTGAGTTTTCTTTCTTATAACACAAGTGTACTTTTGTTTGTTTGCAATTGTTCTCTCTGGGAGGTTAAAAACATTGCTCAGTAGATGAATAAATAACTTTGAATCTATTTTGATTGTTCATAATTTGCACTAAAATGTATGAATCCATATTATAATAATAATAATAAAATTTATGGAATGTTCTAAGAAAGTTCTAGCATAACGTTCTCACCTAACGTTCTGAGAACCACAAGAAAACTCCACACCCTAACGTGGGGAACGTTCCCGTAACCTAAAAATAACGTTCTCAGAACGTTCTCAGAACGTTCTTCTGTTACTTGGGTGAAAAAAAACATCCCTTTTGTTTTATCAGCAATGCAAACGGATCGGAGACTGCTCCAAAAGCAGGAAGTGTACTAAAGCACAGGACATTCTGTGTAAATACAACCAAAACAAAGGTGCATTTCTCATACCTCATATGGAACCGTCTCAGCCGCCTTGTGTTAAAAACAACATTCTCCATGGTGTTCTGCCTCATCTTCTGCTCATGCTGTCCATTGTTGAAAATTTTTTTGTTTGGCACATGTGCCACAGACAAAACAGAAATCCTAAAACTGTTAAAATTTGATGCCACTCCATTTTTGTTTTTATTTCCAGAAGTAAGTTGTGCTCAGTGTCTTTTTTCAGAGGTTTTCTTGTAATTTCCGTTAGTAGTTTGGCTCGATTGATAATGCAGTGTGAATGCAAACTATATACACCAGATGAAAATGTAAGCAAATGTTCCAAATTTTGGTCCCCAATCACACCAAGTCTATAGAACTATCAGGTGTGAAAATTACCTAAACCTACACTGTAAGAAATGTCCGTAGAATTTACGTAGAAACTATGTAAAATCACAACATAAAAATACTGTAAAATGGAAAGCATAAATGTTTTGTTAAATTCACAGTTAACCTTTGTGAACTGCCAAACAATCTTTTTACGTTGTTTGTACAACAAAAATGTGTGCAAATAATCAAATATATTTGTTAAAACTACAAATGGTGGTAAAAAACACAAAAAAATATTGTAATGGCCATAACAAAGCAATTTTGTTAATATGACATTTAAATGCTGGAAAAACTAAAGTTTTTATCTGTTTTTGAAAATACAAAATACAAAGGTAAATCACTTTACAACCTTATGCTGTACTTTTAACATGATTGATGGAAGAATAATGACAAAAATAAGTTTGCATTGAGCACGAGACCTGAGTTTGACTCCCGCTGAAAGCTTTCAACTACTGTACATTCAAAAAAGTAAACTCTGGATTGTTCAATGAAATAAACACATGCTAAACTTAATTAACATTACTGCATTGTCATTTTAAACATAACACACTTTAGTAAGTTTTTTAGTAAGTTTAGTAAGTTCAACTTAGAATTTAAACTTGTTATAATTAAACAAAACTGTCTTTGTTTTATACAATATAACTCAGCTGCTTTACCCTGATGCATGCTCAAAGCATGCTCAATCAATGCTGCTTTAGTTCAACAAGCTGAATTGTCCATTTACAAAATCCTGTATCATATTGCGGTAAGAAGACATCTCGCGCATGCTCAGAAAAGAACCACACATGCACAGTGCGCATGCCTCATTTTTGAGCGCGTTTCACTCTTCTCTTGGGAAATATCTTAAAAGATACCAGTAAGTATGTTTTTTTTATCATAATGTATGAAGTTGGTATTAAAATGCTTTTTAACAGGCGATGTTGGTGTGCATTTCTCGCAGAAATATGGGTATTGTCTCAGCTCGTGTAGCTAACGGTAGAGCTAGCCAACTAATGATTTTTAACATAAACCTAGCTAGTGGCAATATTCCACAATATAATTTTAAATTTTCGTTTGAGGCAATTGTGCTCGCGCGTGCCGTGGTGGAAGTTAAGAGTTAAGTTAAGAGTCGCAGGGAGAAAGAAAGGTGGGGGCACGCGCGGGGTGTCTTCCCCCAGTTGCTAGCAGCTAAGCTAAGAGGAGATACACGAGTGAGTCGCACAGACTGCAAACACTTAAAAAAAATAATAGCAACCTGAACCAAACGTTTGGTTCTGCTGCCCCTTGGCTTGTTGATCACGGATCAGACAGGCCACCAGCAAACCTCCCATTAATCAGTCTGCTCAACAACTACTAGCTAGCTTCTGTTAGCTGTGCAAAGGGTCCCTGTGAAACGGTGAGCATCTTCTTCTTTCGGCTTTTCCCTTTTCAGGGGTCACCACAGCAAGTCATCCTCCTCCACCTCACTCTGTCCTCTGCATCCTCATGTCCTCACTCCAACTACCTTCATGTCCTCTCTAACTGCATCCATATATCTCCTCTTTGGCCTCCCTCTTTGTCTTTTTCCTGGCAGCTGCATTTGTACCGTACTCGGACCCACACAAATTTCTGAGCTTGACATGTAATGAATAAGTGGTTATTCTCATGTGTAATGTAATTCGAACTCTAAAACTAAAATAGTTTTTTTCTTAATTTTCTAATTTATAACCACAAGTCTGGTTAATATGTTATTACAGGAAATCCCTGTTTGGAAAAACATTTTCAAGCTTGAAGAATGGCAGGCACAATTCCCTTTATTGGTGAAGCTTGATGTGAGTAAAATCCATCACCATTAAATGACTTATTCATTTATCTATTCATCTTAAACATCAGAATGAATGTGTTTTATAAGGCCCTCTCACACTTGAACGTTTTAGACAACTCATGCCAACTTGTGAAAATTTAGGAGATATCTATAGTGCAGCTATGTACAGGTAGTCCCCGACTTACGAGCGCTCTTACTTACGAGGTCCCGGACTTACGAATATGCATCTCATAAAAAATATATATGTATATATATTTTT
>JBBPBX010021575.1:11804-29690 GCA_038048925.1 Garcialebias charrua | reverse complement strand
GATCTCATCTTCTCAATGAATTTAAATAGTTAGACTACTTTAATTGTGGGGAAAAAGCAGATGATTTTAATGCTCATTTCACAACACTGCTGTCTGTAAGTCTTTGAGGATGTCTCATGGGTACATCACCTGTGTTTTGAAGAGACATATGGCAACGTTCATGTGCAGGCATTTAATGCATGCTGTTTTCTATGTTACTACTGACGGTGTTCCTCCTGTCACTGACAGCATTATACATGAGAAATCAGCTCATATACTGCTGGTGTGTCATAATATGCAGCAGTTCTGCATCTTACATGAGGATTCAACAATGTTTTGACTAAATACGCTTAAAATAACTGGAGGGAGTCTGCATATGCAATTTGCTTATTCCTTATGATCTCAGGTTGAGCCATTTGATATTTATAAAACATTGCTATAATGTGTGAGTCTTTCAGTGATGATATTTACAGCTGCAGTAAGATCTAATGGTTTAAAAAAGTTAATTCTGGTCCTCTGGACATTCAAAAAAACAAAACAAAACACACAAAAAATAGGAGGAGGAGAAACTGGAGACCCCATAGCACACCAATGTTTCTGCCTACAATGTTGCTCCCCATACGTAAAGTAGGTTGACTGCAGGCACAGTTTCAAGAGTTGACACAGTTGCTCTGTGGAAAGTGTGGTCCTGCTGCTCAGAGTGGGGTCTGATGTTATCCTTAAACAGACCACCTTTACTGCCTGATAAACAGGAATAGAGTGATGTGCCAACAAAAGAGACCATTGTTTCATCAGTCGCCATGATGACATCCCTCACCTTATCCACAAAGTCCATGGTGTTCTGTATGTGGTGTTCTGAGCTACCAACTAAAGGGATTAGTACAGACGCCAGATACTGTATTTGGAAACATTGTAAGTGACCAAGTTAATCATGCTAACAATTGGTCTTAAAGGTACACCTTGTTTGTGAACTTTAGGTAAACCATACAGACTTGGCGTGGCCCCTGGGTACAGTCTGTGGTACAGAATACTGTCAATAGCCTTGTCCTGCTCCAAATGTTTCAGGCAATCTATCAACTTCTTCTTGTAACCACTTCCTGAATCTCTTTTCAGCGGTTCATAAGTGGTTAAGTCACTAAGGAGTGTCATAACTTTCTCATTATAGTCTCTCTGGCTCAAAATCACTGTGTACCTTCCTTTGTCTGCTGGGAGAATTATGATGTTTTTTCCTTGCTAAAAGTGGTGAGTGTATCCCTCTCTTCTCTATAGAGAAGAGAGGGATACACTCACCACTCAGTATACTGATGTTGGAAGGTTTGGCATTGCTGAGACAGGTGGTGGTTGGTGTTGGTGGTTTGGCATTGCTGAGGCAGGCTGAAACTTTGATTCTGAGTTGATGTGCTTCACACTCTTTAATTTTGTTGTTGCGGATGGCTGACTCTGTGGCTGTGATCATCTCCACCAGAGGAATTTGGTGCAACTGCAAAGTTCAGTCCCCTGGCAAGAATATCTGTCACAGGTGAGCTGTCTGTCAGATAAATTATTCACCCGCTTTTCTGTCTCCATGGCGTGTAACTGTCTACCAGAGTGTTGTTTTCCACTGTATGTGTTTTTATTGGAATTGTGATGGTATTGACGAGTTATCAGTAAGTTAAACTTATTTTGTTGTTGAGTTTTGGACTTGACATGCTGTGCTGAGCGTGCCTGATCTGTACAGTCCATCACTTTCTCAGGTGTGGTCTGATCTAGACGTATTGTTAGTTTCTGTTTAATGTACTCTTCCTGGCCAAAGTGGTTCAACATATCCTGATGCATGCTCAATAATCCAGGTAGAAAAATCTAAAAAAGTTAAGTCTGGTCCTCTGGACATTTAAAAAACAAAACAAAAAAATGGTATAAACATTTTGTCTTTCCTCCGAAACACTTCTTCAGTCTGAGGTTCTGTATTCAGTTCAGTCTTATAAATAGCACTTTCTCATAGTGGATATGAGAATCAGTGGATCATAGTTTGCTGCTGACAGTCAAAACCATCTGCTCACATGATTAAAGAGGACCATCAGCCTAACGATGGATCATTAGCACCCTGATGGTTGCTTGCTATTTACAAGGGGCTGAGTTATACCATTAATAACAGCATTGTAAGAGGGGGGCAGCTGAACACGGAGGCCTCCACTTCTGTATAATGATGGATGGTTTCTTTTCCCAAAGATAGCCTCCTTTACTCCTCTCTCAAACCATTGTTCCTCTCTATCAAGGATGTGAACATCTTCATTCCTGAACGAGTGACTGCTGGCCTGGAGATGAGTGTAGACCACAGAGTCCTGACTGGATGATGGTGATCTTCTGTGCTGGGCCATCCTTTTGGCTGTTTAGTTCCCCCGATGTAATACTGATCACAGCCCTCCTGACATCGAACAGCATACACAATATTACCCTGTTTGTGGTATTTTTGGGTTTAAAAGCCACTGGGACGTTATGTTTAAAAAATAAACGTCCCAGTTTCTCTGATACTCCCGCAACATACGGAATGACAAATGGTCTGGGTTCCTCCTTTTCATCTGATGGCTGCCTGGAGTCTTGTTTGGGATTATTCTCTGTTTTCAGGAAGGCCCAGTTAGAATATCCACATTGCTCTAGAGCCTATCTTGTGTGGGATTTCTCCTTCTGCATGGCTCCTGAGTTAGTGGGGACCAGCGGCGGCCGCCACTAGAGGGCGCTAGGGGCGCCGCCCCTCCTTGGAACTGCAGCTCTTCATCATTTGAAGATTTAATTTTTTTTTATAAAAGTGAAATAATAAAATAAAAATATTTCGAAATGCATGCATATATGTTTTTAGTTGTGTAGGATAAATATTTTATGAGTAATGATTGTTTGTTTCAAAAAACGTTTTCTGATTGTGACGTACTTCCGGTTCCCCGCGGTTCCCCGCTGGGCGCCGCCTGCGGCTTTTCCATTGAATCTAATTATAACTAGCGCGCTAGCGCATGTGTAGTTTATGTCCCATCTGTCCAAAACTGTTGGACTGTACAGGTCGCATTTTCCGTCGCCCTCGAGCCTGGACTCGTCTCTTATCGCCACGGATCGCCAGCGCTTCCGGTTCGAGCCAGGAGGGAGGGGGAGCAGGGGGACCATCTCTGTTTACACTCAGAGCTGATCACACGGCCAACTAGAGAGGTTGAAACAGCAGTAATTATTAATGGTGCCTTTCTACACAGGTAAGCAAGTAATAATTGTGAGTTTAATAAATCTCTAAGCGCACATGAGCAAAGTTTGAGCTGTTCTCATCTGTGGTGCGTGACGTGGTGTCGTGTGTTGCTGTCAGTCACACAGTAGCTACTAGCTGTGCTTATGAACGTTGTGGTGTTTCTTTATCTAATGCTTATTACTATTCCTGACTGATATGGCTCTCAACTAGATGTTACAAAAGTGTTTTCTAAACGTTATGTGTTTAATATTATGACTATCAGGTGTTTATGTATTAATATTTTGATTATCAGATGTTCGTGTGTTAATATAATGATTGTCAGTTGTTGTGTGTTAATGTTATGATTATCAGATGTTCATGTGTTGTGTTAATATTATGAATATCAGATGTTCATGTGTTAATGTTATGATTATCAGATGTTCATGTTTTTAACTCAAGCTTGTGTACAAAAGTTGAGCTGAAGTCAAACCTGTTAAATATCAGACAATATAAACTTTTATATTCACCAGGGGCCTCATGTATCAACCGTGCGTGCGCACAAAAACCTTGCGTGCGTCACTATCCACGCAAAACCCTGTATGTATCAAAACTGAACTGAACGTGAATATGTGCACATCCAAGTACATTTCCACGCCAGCTCCAGAGCACGCGTACGCACGTTTCTGTGGTTCTTGTTCCTTTGGCGACACTTACAGGTGATTCAGAGAAACTGAAGCCCCACAATCTGTGGTTGACTGAGCAGCTTGAAGACCTTTCTTTTCAACCGAGCATACTCTACTCCTCATGATTCTACTTTTGATCATAGCTGATACTGTTGTTGATTTTAATTGTTTTATTATTTGTTTTATTGACATTTAATTCTGTTGCACCTTGTAGCACTTTGAGATTGTCATTAATGAAAAGTGCGTTATAAATTGAATTCATTATTATTATTATTATTATTATTATTATTATTATAACGGTTGAGCGGTCAAAGGAACCATAACTGATTTAATGAGCCATTCGCAGTTTCACTTTACCGGTCGTGTGTACTTAGACGTGCATGGCTTAGTCTTAGAGACGAGCATATGCTACTGGCAGGATCAACCAGAGAGCCCCAGCTGCACGACAGGCCAGCGGCTCCCCCAGTCACGTCGGCCCCGCCAATAATAATAATTATTATTATTAATTTCTGCGAGTTTCATTAAATTTGTTCATTGGTTCATGAGAGGGACACTGTGGTGCAACTCGTAGGGCTGCTGCCTCAGCAAGAAGGTTGGCGGTTCAAATCCCGGTCCGGTGGCCCTTCTGGGTGGAGTTTGCCTGTTTATGGATGGATGGATGGAGCGCACGCTGTAGCTGCACTCACGCAGAGACAAGTAGGAGGAGATGTATGAAGGCAGAAGACCAAGAAGTAGGGATGCGCGGTATAAACGGTTTACGGTAGAAACGATATAAATTTAGCCTACGATAGAGATCTGTCTTCTACCGGCTAACCGCAGAAAATCACAGTTGTCAGATTTAATCTTTACTTTTTTTAGTTTAAAACGGTGCATAAGTGGTGTTGAAATGTACAATCAGAGTTGTCAGAGTTAATCGTTACTTTTTTGTGTTGAAAACTGTGCGTAGGTGGTGTTAAAGTCTTTTCTTCGAGTGCTAAGTAGCGAAGCTAAAAGCTAACTACGTCTGGCTTGCCGTAGTGTTGCCATATTCGGACGCATGCGCAGAACGCTGCGTTCCGTCGAAAGTTTTTTTTTTCCCCCACGAAAGTTAAAGTAAGCGTTGGTCAGCTTAAGAAACCTGCCCTCTGATCTGTGAACAGAACGCTGTGTTGTGTGATTTTACTGCGAGACCCTCTGGTCAAAGCCACAGAGGAAACTGGTTGCCTTGTCAGCTCTCCTTAAAGCTGAAGGAGACGCCCTCTAGAGGGTTGGAGGGTGAAGTGTTTTCAGTGTAAAATACTCTGTTACTGTTCATTTCTTAAGTGACAATATTGGAAACTGTTAAGAGTTAACACAACATATTCTTTAGTTTAAAACTTATGACTAAAACTACACAAGATATATTTTGCACTTTTTAAGTGCAAAATAAGTGTTTAAAATCTAAACTTAAAGTTTAGATTTTTCTACCTGGATTATTGAGCATGCATCAGGGTATATTTTGCACTGTTTTGCACTACAAGAAAGAAGCCTAATGCTTGAGTTGTTAATTATTTAAAAACTCTGGACCTAGTAGTGAAATTTTCTTAATAGAGATTATTTTGTGGTATAGCAGTTTTCAAGATAAATTATGGCAAAAGGACACCCTATGCTGTTTTTTTCATTCCTATTGCAAGTTTTATACCAAACACATATCGCGATATATATCGTTATCGCCACCCTTCACAAAACATATCGTGATATGAATTTTAGGCCATATCGCACATTCCTACCAAGAAGTGATTTAAAGATGAAAATGTACCAGTGAGTGTCTGCGTGAAGATAATGATGTCCAGTTAACCAATGAATACAGGGTGCAGTGGTGGGTATGAATCTTAGAGCACCATGATAGACAGAATCGAACATCTGCAGGGTGCTTGTAGGATTGTTCATGTAAATAATGTCACCGTAATCAATGGAGGGAAGGAAAGTCACAGTTACAAGGTGTTTCCTAGCATTCAGTGTTAGACATGATCTGTTTCTGAAAAAGAAACCCAGTTTAACTTTCAGTTTCTTTACTAGGTTTTCCACGTGGAGCTTAAAAGAGAGATGCGAATCGACCAGGATACCCAAATATTTATAGGAATCAACAAACTCAATAGGGACACCCAGAGGCTCTGGGGACACCATTTGAGGATAAAATTGGAGGAAGAACTGCTGGGACCGAATTCCTGTTTGGAAAAAGCATTCCTTTGGTTTTATCGGCATTTAGGACAAGTTTGAGAAGGAACAAATCTGACTGAATGAAGTCAAATGTGGATTGCAAAAGCTGGAAAGCCTTAGCAACTGTTTTAGGTCGACAATAAACAACAGTGTCATCAGTATAGAAATGTATTTGGAAGGATGCATCAGGGATGTTCTGACCTACATTACCTATATACTGTAGATTGTAAAGAGTGTGGGTCCTAAGACTGAGCCTTGTGGTACACCATTGTTGACTGTTAGGTAACTGGAAGAAGTACCATTATGTTGAACACATTGCCTCCAATCTGAAAGATAGTTAGAAAACCAACCAATGGTGTGATCTGACAAACCTATTTCTGAGAGCTTATGACACAAGAGGTTATGATGCACAGTGTCAAAAGCTTTAGACAGGTCTAAGAAAAGTGCAGCACAATAATCCTTAGCATCCAATACTTCAACAACGTCATTAAGAACCTTCAGTGAAGCAGTCGTTGTGCTGTGTTGTTTCCTGAAACCAGATTGATGAAGAGGTAAGATGTTAAATGAGTCCAAATACTTTTTGATTTAAGAGTTTATCAGTTTTTCTAGAACCTTGGCTAAAATGCAGAGTTTAGAGATTGGTCGATAGTTGTTCAGTGAGGTGGGGTCACCTCCCTTCAGCAAAGGAAGAACAAAGGCTGTTTTCCAAGCATCCGGAATGGACTGCACTGGCTGCTCATATCATCACAGTCCATAGCCAGCCAGCCTTAAGAAATAAGGTGGAAGTTCATCTGGACCTGCAGATTTTTTTAGGATGAAGACCTTTTAACAGTTTATTTACCTCACTGACTGAGAACAGAGAAAAAGAGAAGGTGTGATTAACTGAGGATTGGCTTGAGGGTTTTGATTTGTAGAAGTTTGGTTATTAGATGAAGCGGCTGCTTTTCCATTAGTAACTGTGTCAAATAATGAACTAGAAGCAACAAAATGTTTGTTGAAACATCTAAAAAAGCTAAGTCTGGGCCTCTGGACAGAGCTTCTTTTAGATGTTTCTACCTGGATTATTGAGCATGCATCAGGGTATTTGTTGAAACAGTTCAGGATCTCATGCTTATTTGACACAGGAACAGAGTCAACGATAAGTTGTGATGGGAGGTCAGATGATTGGGGGATGGCTGAGAGATATTTGATGGTTTTCCAGAATCTTTTAGGGTCGTTTAGATTTTTGGAGGTCCGAGATTTTTATTTTTTTTTAAAGTTGGCTTTGATGGCAGTTGGGCATTTATTCCTCAGCTGTCGAGAATTCAACCAATCAGTGTCTGAACCAGATTTTCTCGCTGCGGCCGAAAGCTGGTCTCTCCTGTGCAGGAGGTCAGCTAGTTCAGGAGTACACCAGGGACTGTCGCGTCCCTTTATTCTGAACTGACAAAAAAGATCTGTCCCATAATAGCCTTCATTGCTGTGTTTCAAGCCAACCTCCTGTTACCGTAAGCTTTTAATACATGCAAAACACACCCATCCAAAACAATCAATCATCATGTAGTCTCAGCCAAGCAGTCCCAAAAACCTTTTATAAAACCAGAGGAGACAAGAGCTTTTTCAGCTCTGGCTCCTAAATTGTGGAACAAGCTGCCACTGAAGGTCAGGCCGGCCCCATCAATCTCTATTTTTAAAACTCGTTTAAAAACACTTTTTTTAATTGGCTTTTAACCTAGAGTGAGTTCGCATCTCTGTTTTAGTGTTGTATTCTTTTAATTGTGATGTTCTGATTATTTATATGATTGTTTTTTTAGGTTTTGTGCTTGTTTTGTTTTTGTACAGCACTTCGGACGGCTGATGTTGTATTTTTAAGTGCTTTAGAAATAAATTGATATGGTATGGTATGGTATGGTATGTACAACAATCAAATGTTTTAGGCCAGATGGTTAACTTGTTACTCACAGAAACAGTTTGAGGACAACCAAAGTCAAAGTGGTTCAGAAAAAGGTTTTTTTGGACCGATGGGTTTGCATGTGTTAAAAGCCTATGGTACTTCTGAGATTCCAACAGGAGGTTGGCTTGAAACACAGCAATACTGTAAAGGCAACTTATGGGACAGATCTGGTTGGCAGGTTGCAGACAGACAAAGTCTTCTGGATGGGGGACAAATCGTTTCTCACTTAAAGAAACTGGTTGACATGATTTAAATTTTTTTATTGGTTTATAAAATATTTTGCTAACAGACAGTGTTCAGTCTAAATAGTTAATGGCAGGAGTTTGTAAAAGTTCTTGGGGATGGCGCTCCGATACTATTATAATATATATATAATATTATTATTATTTTCTGCGAGTTTTATTAAATTTGTTCAGTGGAAACCTGAAAAGGAAGAAGTGAGTAAAAGATAATGAATTGGATAATTCATGAAATGTTTTGCTAACAATGTACAGGTACACAACTTTCATCCTCTGCTGCGCTGACCTTTAACGTCCAGTAGGTGGCGCAATAAACCAACATACAGGTGAGAATCATGTAAATATTGTTATGATGCAGCAGTAACGTGTTCAGTAAACACTTCCCCTTAAACTGACGAAACATGTTTTCATTCAGGCTCACATCTGTTCCCCTGCCTCACATCTGTTTCATTTTAACATGAGACTTTTGCAGCTTCTGCCTTTTTGTTTGTGCGTTTTGTGCAAACGTGAAGTCAGCTGTGGAGCAATAGGACCCTGAGCTGCAGCTGCAAACAGGAGCCGGCAGCACAGCAGGGAGGAGCCTGAACAACAACAAAAAAAAAACAAGACTACACACCCTGCAGCCTCTGGGAAGTTTATCCGCATTCCTGCCACACACACCAAACACACACCCACGCACACCAACACAGTCTTAGAGAAAAGTGAGAGCAAACAGAAGCTGGGTAAGTGTCTGCACGGTTTGTTGCAGCTGCTTTCTTTTATTCTGGGCTCCTGACCTGATGGTTCTGCCTCTTTCAGTGTGTGTGCATTCAAACAGGAGTTTGGGGCGGGCCCGACGAAGGACTGGAGACCAGAAGCTCGTCCTCAGAGCCCTGCCAGGTACAGTGCTGCATTTCCTGACTCATCTACACTCACCCCAAAACGTGTTCTGTCGACACTCAGGCAGATCGCACATAGGAAGTACTTGATCACTTTCACATCTGGCTGAATGAGTTTGACACCGGATCGTCTGCGCCTCTTTAACAAACAGAACACAAGAAGTTCGGTCTCAGACCAGTGTTTGGTGTTTGGGCTGAAGCAGCCACAGTTTGCTGAAGTCTTGACAGCAGAGCAGCGAGTGATCGAAAAACAAGCGGACTGTAAATAAAAAGTGGAACATGAAGTTTCTGTGTTCATGCAAATCTAAACGCTCTGCAAGGAGTTACCGGTATAACTCAACTGAAGATGAAAATGTCAAAATGAAAATTAAAACTGGTATTCGACTGGTTTTAAATATTTAGGTGCTTTGAAAATGGTTTGATGGGAGGTTGGTGCATTTATGTACGGTTATTATTACATGTACTAAATTGTTTATGACACAGTTATGACATGAAAAATGTCTCATTTTCACAGTGGAGGTTTGAAACGGGAGACATCTTTAGTTTTTTTTTTTTAACCTTTGCATCAGTACAAGTTAAGAATCTGTGGCAGCTTATAGTTTTACTTTTAGGGCCAGGAAATTGTTTTTTTAGAATATTTGTTATATTTGCATTATTAGTCTCAATTTATTAAAACAGACAAGAGAAACTGGGTCAACCAGAACTATAACTTTGTTAAAAACGATGCCAGAGAGGAGAGAAATGTTCATTTGGCAATTGTCCAGTTGAAGGATGATAAATATGTGTACATGTGCATCCATCCATTATCTTTTACCCGCTTCTTCCATTTTGGGTCACGGGGGTCGCCGGTGCCCATGTCCAGCTATCACTGTGCGAGGGGTGGGGTACAACTTGGACAGGTCGCAAGTCCATCACAGGGCCACATAGAGACAAACAATCATTCACTCTCTCACTCACACCTAGGGACAATTTAGCGTCACCAATCAGTCTAACATGCATGTTTTTGGTCTGTGGGAGGAAACTGGAGCACCTGGAGGAAACCCACGCATGCACGGAGAGAACATGCTAACTCCACCCAGAAAGGCTCCCGGACCAGGATTTCAACCAGGGACCTGCTCGCTGAGAGGCAGCAGCTCTACCAGTTGCACCACCGTGCTGCCCTGTACTTTAGCAAAATATCTCGTAAATCCGTGGACAGATTTGAGTGAAACTTTCAGGAAATGATCGTGGATTTTACATCTACAACTGTTTAACCTTTGACGTCAGTGCCAATCAAAAAGGTTGGCACAGTTAATCGATCAGTACAACTGACAGATATTGTGCTCAAACTTAGTGGTAGTAGCTGAGTCATCCTCGAGACATATTCTGAGCACTTACACATCTTACGAGGTTTGTTCCAAATCTTTGTTGTTTCTCAACAAACTGCAAGATGATTTTATTTCATTTGTGACAATTTTGTGCTCAGACTCACGATGAAGAAGGCAGGAGATGATGAAGGTGCATCTGGCAGCCAGAGTCCATCGACCCAGCCGCTGGGCAGTGAAGCAGCAGGAGGGAAGGTTCAGAGCAAACCGAGCGCCGCCACCTCCTCTTCTGGACCATGCTGGACCAAAGTCAGCTGCCCCTGCTGCTATTCAGACCGGGTTGAGCCGCTGGTTCTGGTGAAGCTCGGGAAGAAAGTGGGCCCGGAGACGAAGCGATGGCTCATCAAACTTATTGGAGCTCCTCATAAAGATGGAGGTGAGGACTCGGGTTTTCAGCTGCGCCGCTGTCCGTCTCTGCACAGAAAAACACAGCAGATCAAATGTTTGAGCGTCTGACTCATCGATCGAGATGTTTCCAGGAACATTCACTAAAATATTTAACTGCGTTCACATCAAATATGTCAACTTATCACGTTTAATTATTCAAGCAATAATGCAAAACATAATGGTTAATTAAAGGATGCATTTGTTTTGTACCCATGGAAGACGATGTTTGATACATGCATGTTTTAAAATAAGGAAAATGCACATTTCAAGCTCCAAGTTTAGAGAAATCGTTTTAAACCCAGCATTGTGTCAAAGGGGCTGTTGTAGCTCTCAGGTCAGTGCCTCAGTCTCGTAATTCTGAGGCTGCTGGTTCGAGTCCAGGTTGTGTCAGGAAGGGCAAACATTTGCCAAATCTTTCATGCGAGTACGTAATAATGATGCTATCACATAATTACTAAAGGTTTTAAATGTTTACCAGTATGTACATTTTTGGCAGTCACCTAATTCTGCTAACTTTGTGCTATTTTAGCTGTTCCTATATCAAAACGTGCAGCCCATTCCAGGGATTAACTTTTATTTTATTTTTCAAAATATTCAACACTAATTACCCTTTTTTCAAGTAAAAAAAAAAAGAGAGAAGAAATTTATCATATTCCCTCAAAAACATTGTTCTAATTGAAAGCTGCTTCAGCAGTTTGTAAAATAATAAAATAAAATGTACTGGAGAAACTTCAAACAGGTAAACATGCTGAGCCAGCAGTCACACATTAAACAGATTCCTAGTTATTGTTATATGCCTACACAAAACTTTTACAGTGTTGTATATTTCAGTAAAAGTGTACCTGTCAAACATTCAATCACTGTCCCGCTCCAGGTGCTGGTTTACTGGCCCACCCGGGTGAGGACGCCAGTGGTAACATCATCGTGGTGTCGGCGCCTCGCTGCACGTTGCTGCGGGCCACAGAGGAGCTGGGTCTTTGTAAGATGTACCAAAACGACAACATGGAGTCGTTTTCCTACAGTGACAGAGACAACTTTAAAGATTCAGGTAGGCCTGAGAGCTTTGATGGCGTCTGAACAGACTTTACATGATAAAAAAAAATATACAGGAAACCCCCTAGTTACGACTCCATTGACCTACGAAAAATAAAATGCTTAAATGTGTGCGCGCGCTCCGTTAGCGGTATTTCCACGACCTAGAACTGGACGCTATTTTATTATTATTTTATTTTCACCCCCTAGCTACGGCAGAATCGAGCTGCGAACCGTTCTTAGGTCCCTAACTCGTTCGTAAATCGGGGGTTCCCTGTATATATATATATATACACACGAGACAGTAACGTGGTGTTCATGTTTGTCTTTTTTTACTTCTTTTTTTTACCCTGGATGTCTGTAAAGTAAACTCTGTCACTATTAGACACAATATACAGTATATGAAGTACTCTGTCTGCAGATGCTGCCTGTTGTTTTACAGCAACAGTCTCCTATCTTATGAATTATGACTGCAGTATAATTTGCAAGTTTGATGTTAACAAGATGACTATAACAGCTTATCAGTGTTTTATGATCATGGGTAAACCTAATTTTACTTTATTACAGTACTCAAAAATGGAAGTGTAGTGCAGAGCTGTGGACTGTGTGTTTAACATTCTTTTTCCCAAATAAGGCGAGACTGCCATGTTTGAGCTGGCTTTACTTTCTGTTGTAGCATTGCTAAAAAGGACTCATATACTTTCTGTAATCTTTTAAAAGCAGTCTTGATGAACAGCTCTGCAGACCTCCTGAAGTTCTTTAGCTGTATTTTCACTCCTAATACTTGATCATTTTCAGAACATTTTTATTTTGTTAGTTTTAGGGATGAACCAGTTTTGAGTTGTCTTTAAAGGAATATGAAGTTGGCCTGTATACTCTTTCCTGGGAGGTTATTCTAAAGAACATGGACTCTTAGAGAAGGCCACCCATGTTATTTAAATATGATTTAAGGATGGTTAAACAGGCTGTAGATAGGACTTAAAAAGGTCAATACGTATACTGGTATTTAGAAGCAAGACCTGCTCAGGCATTGTAGGTTGTCAATAAAGTATTTCAACAAGAAGCTGTCTTTTTCACAATTTAGACAAACCTGGCTGCTGTGTTTTTTATTTATAAATTTATTCATTTTAGAGTACAATACAAAACAACCCATAAACGATAAAAATACAAAATATAAAACAAAAGGTAGCAGAAAGAAGAAGAAAAAAATCTTATATCTGCCCCTTTTTTTCAAACAATTAGTTCAAACAATAATAATCTTCAATAACAGAACAAAATTAATAACTCTTTCTAATTTTTCTAATACAATACACATTAAGCTACTTCATATATTTTTTAACATTTCAGTTTTTATAATTTTCTTAAATGTACACATAGTAGTCGTCCAAGCAGGATGAAATGTAAGCATAAATGGCCTTATCGAGATTGCTCCTGGATAACATTTTGCCACTCTCCCCAAGATGCAAATAAATAAATAAAATAAAATAAACAGCACTGGACTATTGAATTTACATGAGTTCAAGGTGCGGTTCTTGTAAAAGATAACTCCAAGCTTCCTACAGATTAATGTAAAATATCTGGACATGGAGCTTAGATGGTGTGAAGCACAAGTTTCAAGAGTCGGGCTAAAATAAAATCAGCTCTGTCTTCTCAATATAAAGCTTCATAAAGTTTTGAGCCATTCTGCACATGAGGTTGAGGATAAAGTCATTCAGGGAGTTAATGTTGCTGTGGGTCACTGGGGTATAATAAAGACACACCTGGGTATCATAAGGTTTTGATCTCGCTTTTTTTGTTATTATTATAGAAATAAGGGGCAGGTAAAATAAGATTCTTTTCTTCTCCCTGTCTCCTTTCATTTTATGTTTTTTCTTTTTCATTATATTGTTATAATGTAAAAATGTTTTTCTTTTCTTTACAAAATGTAAAATAAATAAAAAATAAATTAAAAAAAGATCATCTAAACTCTGTTTTCTAAACTGGGTTTCAGAGTGAGCACTGTTGGGTGCTCGTGCGGATAGCCCAAATCCAAACTTTTATAAAACGACAAAGTCACAGTCTCACCTCCTGCCTAACCTACGACACAATACCTGCGTTTGTGCTGCAGATGCCAGTTGCTCAATTAAGAGTAGCATAAAAACCACTTGCGTGCTAACAGGGAAAATATTGTGTTGGAACGACAGCATTCCTGTGAGGACAAGGCACGAGGCTACATCAGAGATACCGTATTTTCCGGAATATAGGTCGCACCCGAATATAGGTCGCATTGTCCAATTATTGCCAAAGAATTGGAAAAATCCATATATAGGTCGCACCTGAATATAGGTCGCACCTACGTCAAAATGTGGACCGTGTTTAGCTCTGCTGCAAATGTCTGCCACAGGAGCGCACAGCAAGGCTTTTAAGAAGATTAACACTTAAAAACAATTATTTGTTTGATAAAAATTATAGCAAATATGTGTCTGAGCTGAACTTTTCTTTAATAAATGAATAATTTTAGCAGGATAAACACCTAAAAAATATATTTGTTAGCTGACATTATTGTAAGAGTGTGTCTCAGTTTAATTTTTGTTAATAAATGATTACAAATCAGCTTATTTTATAAAAAGCCATAAATAGGTCGCACCTGAATATAGGTCGCAGGGCATGCAAAAATGATAAAAAGCCGCAACCTATATTCCGGAAAATACAGTACCCAGTTTTGGAGGCAGTCCAGTAGAATAAGCTGCACTTGGATCAAATACGACTAACAGATGATTTCCCAGCATCAGCAGCAAGAATCATGTCGTAATCACTTTAAGTAGAATAAAACTGAGGTCAAAATTTGATTGTTTATATCTATTATATGTGATTTAATGCTGTTTACATATGTGTACGACAGACAATATGGAGTTGTTTCTGACGTCAGCAGAGCGACAGTACATAGTGAAGTTTGAGTTGGATGGTCTGCGAGCGCAGAGGGACCTGAGGATACCGGGTCTGTCTGACAGCTGCATACTGCTGAACCGGGACAACATCTGTGAGTAGCTGGTTGTGTTTACAGACTTCGTTTCAATACAGAGAAACAGGAAGGTCTCATGATACTGTATAATTTACTGTTGGAGCAAACTGAGGACAATAAACCAGTGTTAGTTTCAGTTTGAATGCCTGAGGAAAAGAAAACCGTAAGGACGGTTTCATTCATACTGAACAAAAATACTGTAACGCAACACATTTGTTTTTGCTCCCATATTTCATGAGCAAACATGTCAAACATGGGACACATTCATCAAACTCCATGCTTGATGTCTTATGGGACATTATCTACTGATGTCCCATAGGACATCAAACATGGGACGTGTTTGACATATCAAACATCCAAGACTTTTTCTATGCACCCAAAAGGCTCTTTTCTCTCAAATATTGTTCACAAATTTGTGCAAATCTGTGTTAGTGAGCACCTCTCCTTTGCTGAGATAATTTGTCCACCTCACAGATGTTGCATATCAAATTGATGCTAATTAGATAGCATGATTATTGCACAGGTGTGCCTAAGACTGACCACAACAAAAGGCTACTCTAAAATGCGCAGTTTGATCACACGACACAATGCCACAGATGCCGCAAGTTTTGAGGGAGGGTGCAATGATCATGACGACTGCAGGAATGTCCACCAGAGCTGCTGCCCATGAATTGAATTTCTTCATTTCACTACCATAAGCCATCTACCGTACTAAGGTTTTAAGGTTCGTGCTTAGTAATCCAGGTAAAAATTCCAACTGTCCAGATGACCTGACTGAACATTGTTGGATTTTTATTATTTTTTTACCTGGATTAGTGAGTATGAACCTTGATGTCTTGAATCACTTTGGCTGAGGCTGCCTGGGAGGAGTCGACGGGGGAGAGGACGGCCCCCAGAAAGCATCTTATCACCAGCAAACTTGTTGGGCCACTATAAGAGTGTACTGCTTAGTGGGGAAACAGTTTGTTTGTGACTTCTCAGATTGATGAAGCCCTTCAGATGAAGGATGAAACATCTCTCAACAACAAAAAGAAAAACTGTGCAGATGACCTGACTGAACATGGTTGGGCATCTCCAAAGGTGTTTGGCAGCACATCCAACTGGCCTCACAACCGTAGGCCACGTGTAACCACACCAGCCCAGGACTCCACATCCAGTATCTTCACCTCCAAGATCGTCTGACCGGTCACCCAGACAGCTGCTGCAACAATTGGTTTACATAACCAAAGAATTTCTGCACAAACTGTCAGAAACCGTCTCATGGAAACTCACTGGCATGCTCATCGTCCTCATTGGGGTCTCTACCTGACTGCAGTTCATAGTTGTAGCTTACATGAATGAGCAAATGCTCACATTAGATGGTGTATGGCATGTTGGAGAAGTGTTCTCTTCATGGATGAATCCCGGGCAGATGGCAGACTGCATGTATGGCATTGTGTGAGTGAGTGGTTTGCTGATATCAGTGTTGTGAATCAAGTGGCCCATGGTGGCAGTAGAATTATGGTATGGGCAGGTGTAGGTTATGGACAGTGAGCACAGGTGCATTTTATTGATGGCATTTTGAATGCACAAAATACTGTGATGAGATCCTGAGGTCCATTGTTGTGCCATTCATCCACGACCATCACCACATGTTGCAGCTTGATAATCCACAGCCCCGTGTTGCAAGGATCTGTACTCAATTCCTGGAAGCTGAAAACATCCCAGTTCTTGCATGGTACTCATCATTCATGCATACTCAGCGAACATGTCACCCATTGAGCAAGTTTGAGATCCTCTGGATCGGCGTATACAACAGTGTTGTTCCAGTTTCTGATGATATCCAGCAACTTCACAGCTATTGAAGATGAGTGGACCAACGTTCCACAGGCCACAATCAAAAACCTGATTTACTTTAGTGAGGTGTGTTGCAATGTGTGAGGCAAATGGTGGCCACACCAGATACTGACTGGTTTATCTGACCCCCTCACCCCTCCCCCAATACAGTAAAACTGCACATTTTAGAGTGGCCTTTTATTGTGGTCAGCCTAAATTTAAGCATACCTGTCTAATCAGCTGTCTAATCAGCATCCTGATGTACCACACCTGTGAGGTAGATGGATTATCTTGCCAAAGAAGAAGTGCTCAACACAGATTTACACAAATTTGTGAAAAATATTTGAGAAAAANGTGGCCTTTTATTGTGGTCAGCCTAAAGCATACCTGTCTAATCAGCATCCTGATATACCACACCTGTGAGGTAGATGGATTATCTTGCCAAAGAAGAAGTGCTCAACACAGATTTACACCAATTTGTGAAAAATATTTGAGAAAAAGCACTAATGTGTAAATAGAAAAGTCTTAGATCTTTGAATTCAGCTCATGAAAAATGGGAGCAAAAACAAGTGTTGCATTTATATTTTTATTCAGTATAGAACATTGGAAACAAAATATAAAAAAAAGAAGGATGATTCAAGACTTTTGCACAGTGCTTGTACTTGTGTACAGTGTATTCCTTTTCAAAATGACTGTTTGTGATTTGTTTGTGATTTGCTGTTTAAATATCACCAGTTGGTATTTAGAAAACTCATGCTCAGTCACATTTAAAGCATTGTTTATCAATATAAGGATATTAAGGACTTGCAGCCTGTCCAGTCCCCCGCCTCTCGAACAGAGATAGCTACAGTGTATGTGCACCAGTGACCCTTGTGACTCGAAAAGGAAGAAGCGGGTAAAAGATGATGGATGGATGAAAGGAAGGAAGGATGGATGGAAGGATATTAAGGTGAAGGGAAAATGAGAAGGTCAGTGGAACAGTGAGGATACAAGGAGTAGAGGTCACAAAGGTGCAGGACTTCAAGTACTTTGGGTCAACCGTCCAGGAAATCAGGGAGTGTGGTAAAGAAGTGAAAAAGAGAGTCCATGCAGAATGGAATGAATGGACAAAAGTTTCAGGAGTGACCTATGACAAAAGAGTGGGGGCAAAGGTCAAAGGAAAAGTTTTCAAGACAGGAGTGAGAGCAGCTATGTTGTATGGTCTGGAGATAGA
>JBBPBX010021574.1:27667-42246 GCA_038048925.1 Garcialebias charrua | reverse complement strand
GGCAGGACCTCCTCCCCGACCCGGAGAGGGCACGCTACCCTTTTCCGGCTCAAGACCATGGCCTCGGATTTGGAGGAACTGATCCTCATCCCGGCCGCATCGCATTCAGCTGCAAACCGCTCCAGTGAAAGCTGTAGATCACGAGCTGATGAAGCCAATAGGACCACATCATCTGCAAAAAACAGAGAAGCGATTCTAAGGCCACCAAAACGGATCCTCTCAACACCTTGGCTGCGCCTAGAAATTCTGTCCATAAAAGTTATAAACAGAATCGGTGACAAAGGGCAACCTTGGCGGAGTCCAACTCTCACCGGAAACGAGCCTGACTTACTGCCGGCAATGCGGACCAAGCTCTGACACCGGTCGTACAGGGACCTAACAGCCCATATCAATGGGCCTGGTACCCCATACTCCCGGAGTACCCGCCACAGAACCCCCCGAGGGACGCGGTCGAATGCCTTTTCCAAGTCTACAAAGCACATGTAAACTGGTTGGGCAAACTCCCACGCACCCTCCATAATAATTAATTTATAATAATTTATAATAATATAAAATTTTAATTTAATGTTTAATGATGTTTAATTTAATGTCCTTATAATGTTTTGCTAGTTTTGCTAGTTTTTCTATTGTTTATTGTTTAAGGTAATTGTATCATTGCTGTTCATCATTCTTTAGTTTGTAGCAGGTCGCTTTCGTAAATGAGTCCATGAGGCTCAATGAGATTTACCTGACTAAATACAGGTTGAATGAATGAATTTGAAAGTGTTTCTTCAGATGTTTCACAAATAACAAATTAAATAACAAAATATTTTATGTTTTTTTTTATTTTTTCTGGTCGTCACAGAGTTGGATTTACAGCAGAACGTCTCATCATCAACAATCTGCAAATCTAACTGAAGAGCGGCCAGCAGAGATGGTGTGTGTGTGTGTGTGTGTGTGTGTGTGTGTGTGTGTGTGTGTGTGTATCAGTAGCAGTAGCTCCAGTCCTGTCTCTCTGGGACTCACAATTTCCATCAATCATATCTGGAAATGAAATGTCTGTCTTTGCCTCTGCAGTTTAATTTGACACACACACCAACACACACACACGTGCACACACACACCTACACACAGACACACACGTTTGACCTCCGTTTCATCATGCTACAGTGCTATCTCATCTTTCACCCTGACTCTTCTATCAGCAGATCCCACAATTTCCTTCCTCCTCCTTTTCCTCCTACTTCTCCTTTTCCTCTTCCTCCTCCTCTTCCTCCTACTTCTCCTTTTCCTCTTCCTCCTCCTCCCTGCAGTCTCACATCTCCTTCATTCCTCCTCACCTTCCGTCCTTCCACTGTTTTCCTTTAATTCTTCTATTCGTTTCCGTTGTCACGTTTCCTTTGTTCTTCATCTTTACTCCTCCTCTTCTCATTTCTCCCTCCTTTCATCATCTTTCATTTTTTTCATCTGCCCTTTCTCTTTCTGTTTTAACATGGCAGTTTCATTCCTCTTTCTCTCCTCCCTCCCCCTCTTCGTCTATAAATACTTTCCCTGTTTTAGATATAAAAAAAAGCCACAAAGTGTTTAAAAAGACAAAGTAAAAGGCAACAGGAAACGTGTAAAGTTTATAAAAACGGTCGTTTTCAGAAGCTGACTTCATGGTGGAGGCGCGACAAGTTGGAGAAAACAAACATCCTCGTCTGAGGCTGGATGACCTACAGGTCAAAGGTCAAGTTTAAGGCTCCTACAGGTCTGAAGTATCCCAAAGCCTTCAACTAAAAGTGAACATGAAGGGACTTTAAACAAACTCCTGCTGAAACAGGAGTTCTTATCTCCCGGTTTCTTGATGGATCATTCGTGTTTAAACGGTTAAGATTTTTTTTCTTGAAGAAGTTAAAAACAGGTTTCAGGAATCAGCCTGAGGAGAAAGTAAATGATTTCAAATCACTTTGTGTGAATAAAGCCCTGTGTCGGACCAGTTAGTCTGTGACCAACACACACGGAGATGGAGAATACCAGAATAGAAAAACAAAAGAGCCGAACGAGATTTCAGCAGGTTCTAACGAGAGTTTCATCGTTTTCGCGTCTCAAGGTACAAAACTGTCGCCTCACGTCAGAAATCGTTCTGCTAACAGGCCTCCGAACCAAACAGAACATAGATCTACAGATCTGTGTGCTCAGAATTCTCTTTATTTCAATAAATGTGAGAATCTGTCCAGAGGACCGGACTCAGCCTTGTCAGTCACCCGTTTCTGTTTTGTTTTTTTAAACATAAGCAGACAAGAATGAAAATCTGCATTAATTTGTTTTGTGATGTGTAACCATGGCTATGAGGTGTTTTCTAACAACCAGGAGCAGCTGATTAACATCTTAAAAGCCCAAATACCTCAACTACAGCCACAAATGTCAATGTCAATTTATTTATAAAGCACATAAAAACAACAGAAGCTGACCAAAGTGCTTTAAAGCCCTGAAAACACATCTCTTTAGACTAGCTTATCATTAACTTTACTAAATGTATTTTTATTATTTTGCATTTTATTATCTTTATGTATTTTATATTTCAATTTGTCACTGATAATGTTTGCACTGTATTGGTTTGTGAAGTGTCCTTGGGTGTCCTGAAAGACGCTTTTAAATAAAATGATTATTATTATTATTCATTACTATTATTATTATTTACAGTTAAAAAAAATAAAAGAGTAAAATGCACAGTGCCACTGAAACATAATAAAATTAACAATAAATACAACACACAACAACAATAAAACAAGCTCAAAATTAGTTCTCAGACTCTGCGAGGATCAAATGCCAATAAACAGATGAGTCTTGCGTAAAGATTTAAAAGTCTCAACAGTCTGAGCGCTCTTTAAATTCTCGGGTAAACTGTTCCACAGCTTTGGAGCAGCAACTGCAAAAGCCTGATCACCTCTGGACTTCATTCTGGATCTGGGGACATCTAAGAGAAACCGGTTGGTAGACCGGAGTGCTCTTACAGGACTTTAGACGTTAACAAGATCACATAAATATGACGGGGCCAGACCTTTTAAGATTTTAAAAACAAGCAATACAATCTTAAAATCAATCCGAAAGTGGACAGGGAGCCAGTGAAGAGAAGCCAGGACAGGACAGGGGTTATGTGTTCATATTTTTAGTTGATGTTAAAAAGACGAGCTGCTGCGTTCTGGACGGATTGTAAACGATGCAAAGATGATTTGTCTAAACCAACATACATTGAATTACAATAGTCCAAACAAGACGTTATAAAAGCATGAATCACCTTTTCAAGGTCTCTGAAAGAGATTGAGTTGAAAAGGAGGTGCCGTGGATGAATTCCTGTCAACCTGGCGGTGGTGCTCGAGTACCTGCCCGCTGAGGTTTAAGAGCTGGTGGGGAAACTCGGCTCGTGACAACAGGAGGACCGGGATCATCCCCCTGCACCTTCAGCTGTCTGTCTGTGGTGACAAGGAGCTCGGAAGACTGCTGGGAGGAGTGACCATCGCTCAGGAAGGAATTCTGCCCTGCATTCAGGCGCTGCTGCTGCCCAGGAGGACCGAGAGGCCCTCTGGACCTGACTGCAAGCTGGATCTGGGTGGATGGATCAGTGTCTGTGGCCTGGTTCTTCAGATTCGCTGCAGGAGATTCTTCCTGCCCACAGCTACCAGCATCTAACAGCTCTTGAGTGAAACCAGGATGATGAGCTACGACAACATTTTATTCCCCACTGGGATTAATAAAGTATTTCTGAATTGAATTTAAAGCATTTCTTATAATTTTGTGATCGCAGACACACGGTAAAGTCTGTTTCCAGTTAAACAAGCACCAAAAGATAATCTGTATTTTCTTTTATTCTTTGTGTTTTCTCCTGCAGGCATCCCTCCTTCCATCTTTTTCTCTGTGAGTCGAGCTGTCAAAGCTACAGATGATTGACAACTCAAGGTGGACTGGACGATCCTCAATATTTAGCTGTCATCCAGACAATCTCTCTCTCTCGGTGTGTGTGTGTGTGTGTGTGTGTGTGTGTGTGCGTGTGTGTGTGTGTGTGTGTGTGTGTAGTGATACAGACCTTCATCTCTGAACTGGATTTACACATTTTCACATCTCTCTGAACTGAATTGAAGCACCTTTCACTGATTCTCTCAGTGAGACACTTTACCACTCTTTTATTTCGCTCCTGAGGTCCTCGTTCCATCAGAGGTCTTTGCTTTGGGGAGTCCTTGCTCACCCGATACTCGGACAGGGATTTTCGCTCCTGAGGTCCTCGCTCCTGAGGTCTTCGTTCCACAGGAGGTCTTGGCTTTGGGGGTCCTTGCTCAGCCGACGCTCTGATGGGGTCTTCGTTCCAACAGAGGTCCTCGCTTCTCCAGGGGTCCTCGCCTCTCCAGGGGTCCTCGCTTCTCCAGGGGTCCTCGCTTCTCCAGGGGTCCTCGCTTCTCCAGGGGTCCTCGCTTCAACAGAGGTCCTCGCTCCAACAGAGGTCCTCGCTCCAACAGAGGTCCTCACTCTTCCAGAGGTCCTCATTCATCAAGCTACAGCTGTCCCAGGGGTCTCCTCACCTCCGGCTGTAGCCTCTTCACTGGCCACAAAGGACCGGCCTCCGGGCCTCCCACCGGAACCCTGGTCCAAGGACGGTTGGCATCCTGGTCCTCTGGCCTGTCGATGGATGGTCACCAGGCTGCCCCCCGGATCTGCTGTCTTGCCGTGGATGGTCTCCTGACCACCCACCTTGACTCAGGGGGCTTGGGGTTTCTGTGTTTCCCTTTTGTGTTCAGTATGTGTGCCCAGGTTCCCACCTGTTGGTTATTTGTTTGCTGTACCCTACTTGTCTCTTTTCCTCCCACCCTCCCTCCCAAGTGGATGGGGCTCTCCTTGGGATTTCAGGGGCCATCCCTTGAGGGGGGATCCTGTAGGGTTTCTGGGACTGGTCCTGCATGTTGTTTTTCCCTCATGTTTACCAGCCTCCTCGTCTTCCTGCACTTGGGTTCCATACAACGCAGAGAGCCGAACATGACATATTTTGTTTTATGTTATGTAGTGCATCAGTTCTGTTCGCATTGTTGGTAGAAACTCGGACCCCTTCAGGGTGGGAGTTGGACTCTGCCAGGTTGTTCGTTGTCACAATTTTGTTAATAAAAAATGATACAGAAAAACTTGTTCATGCATTTGTCACATCTAGACTGGACTATTGCAATGGTTTATTACCTGGGTGTCCAAATACTTTTTAAAAACGTCTTCAGTTGATCCAAAATGCTGCTGCCAGAGTCTTAACTGGAGTTAATAGGAGAGATCATATCTCTCCAGTTTTAGTTTCTCTCCAATGGCCCCTGTCAAATCCAGAATAGAATTCAAAATTCTACTTCTAACATACAAAGCTCTCAACAACCTAGCTCCATTTTATATTACAGATCTTATTGTTCCATATTTTCCTAACAGAGCACTTCACTCTCAGACTGCTGGTTTACTTGTGGTTCCTAGAGTTTCCAAAAGCAGAATGGGAGGAATACCCTGATGCATGCTCAAGCTGCAATGCTGATGCAAGCTTCTACCCTGAGGCTGTTAGACTCATGAATAAATAAATAATAATCACTGTGAAATATCACATCATGCTGATGCTGATCTGTTTTCTTGTTGCTGTGTTCATTTGTGACCATCTGCTCATAAAGACTCATGTTCGTGCTGCTGTTTGTAATGATGTTTTTCTATTACTCTAGGGCTTAGTGTATTTCTAGTTGGATGTTTTTCTTAGTTCATATCCTAGATGTTATTACTGTTTTTCTCTTACATTTTGTTGTTGGATGTAACTGGGACCCTGTGTACATAATCTCATTTCATCACATGTACTACATGCGGTGCAAATGACAATAAAGACTCTCTGACTCTGACTCTGAATAAGTTCAAGAATGAGAGGAAGATCTTTCAGTTACTCAGGCTCCTCTCTTGTGGAACCAACTTCCAGTTTCTGTCCGTGAGGCTGACACATTGTCCAGTTTTAAGACTGGGCTTAAGACTTTCTTTTAATAAATCCTACAGTTAGGGTCGGCTTGGGTTTCCTGAGCTGTCCCTATAGGCTTAGACTGCTGGAGGACAAACTGACCCAATTTATTCACTCTGCTACTGTCTTTACTTACTCTGCTCATCCTGTTTTGTATTTATAATTATTTCTTCTATCCTTAACATGTGCTTTGTTTGTCTTTCAGGTGCACCTGTCCTGGACCTACCATTTTGTGTTTGNATCCAGAGGTGAGCTTGCTCCCTACACAGAGCGTACAGATAATTATTCCTGCGTACTGCTGGGCTAGCGAAAGCTAGTCCGGCACATATTATCTTAACCCCAAAGTATTTTCTTCTCCTCTCTCCGCAGACTGCTTCGCTCGACTACGCTAACTGCGCGAACAACCGCTACCCCTGCTAGTTCGTAGCGGGTTAGCCAGCGAAAGCGAGGCAACGGAGGAGACGTTTCAAAATAAAAGAAAAAGGATTCTAGAAGGACTCGCTCGCCTTATGGTTCAAGACAAGAACTTTCATGCTCAAACTGCCAAACTCCAGCAAACTGGTTGGTCCACTTAAGTTGTTTAGGGCTTGGTGGGGGAACAGTGTGCTGGAACTACTCTGACTGATGAAGCCCTCTGGAGTGAGGGTGAAACGTTTCTACTAAAAAGAAACTGTCCAGATGACCTGATTGAGAATTATCGGATTTGATACCTGGATTATTGAGCATGAACTTTCTTGTCTTGAACCACTTTGGCTGTGGCTGCCTGCCTGGGAGGAGTCGACGAGGGACAGGACGGCCTCCAGAAACCATCTTGGCTCCAGCAAACTGGTTGGTCCACTTAAGTTGTTTACGGCTTGGTGGGGGAACAGTGTGCTGGAACTACTCTGACTGATGAAGCCCTCTGGAGTGAGGGTGAAACGTTTCTACTAAAAAGAAACTGTCTAGATGACCTGATTGAGAATTATCGTGTTTGGAGGAATGTTTTTTATGCTATTAGTGCTTAGCGTATTTGTAGTTAATGTTTTTCTTAGTTCATATCTTAGATTTTTTTTTACAATTTTTCTTTTACATTTTATTGTTGGATGTAACTGGAACCCCGTGTACATAATTCCGTTCCATCACATGTACCACCAATGACAAATAAACTCTAACACTGACATCTGTATTAACTTTCTCACTGAGCAATCTCACACTGTTTTAACTGTTTCATACTTTTAATAAAGTGCTATGGCAATTTAATTTTTATGATTCTCTCTCAGCTGTGTTTTATATACATAAATCCTGTTGTTCAATATGCTTCCATAAAACAAAAATAATCTGTTCCATGAAAAGATGCATGGGATTCACATACACCACACATTAATCTTTTAAAGAGCTGTGTCTTATTGGTATTGCTGACATCTATGTTGCCACCTTGGCTGCTGTGTCACAGCTGGTTGTTATCAGTGCCATACGATCCATCTGAGGGTGCTTGCTTAACGTAGAGGGCTTGAACAGTGAGTCTGTGGCTGGTCGCAGCTAATGATGTCCTGATCTCTGCAGCCTATAAGGTCAATCCAATATCAGGGAGTCACACAGCAGGAGAGCCTGAGAACAAGGCAGACAAAGACAGACACTCGAGCTGTGAATCCAAATGTCATTTACTGGAATGTAAAGCAATCAGGACACTCAGCTCCTCAGATTGTCATGAAGGCTTAGTAGATGTTAAGATGTAATTTCATGGCTGCGCTCAGTTGTTTGTAATGATTTCAATTTATGGGAATCAATGGCCTGTACCAGATTAAACAGCACTGCACAGTACTGTATTGTAAATCTGTTGCACACCAGTTACGTCTATAAAACTCTTGCAATATTCGCACATACACATAAAGATGTACCGGTAGATATTTTCTCCTTGAACATGCTTCTTCAGTAACATACTGCTCAAAAAATCAAAAATTTACATTTTAGGTATAAAGTAATTACAATGATGCACACATGTGAATGCATTAATTGATGTGACAGGTATCTAAATGTGTCCAGTAGCCTGCCAGGCTGACAAAATGCAACCTTGTGTTGATGTGCCGTTTGACAGACGATGTGGCCGTGAAGATAAATTCTCCCACCAAAGACAGCTGTTGATGAAAGATGGCCACACGCAGGATGACCTATCAGTTCTGCTGACAGATATCTGGACACGAAGCGCTGGTCACAACTTTATTCATAACAGTTTTCCACTTCAGAGTGTTCTTTAAGGCAAGCTTCTAATGCAAAGTGCATAAATTAAATCTTGATGTTTGAGATTTAGCTGATATTTTTCCCTAGATGTGTGCACTCATTCATCCTTCAAATGTGCACATGTTAAAAGGTGCAGGTATGTACAGTTTGTATCCAGTTGTTTCCAAAAATAGCATGTCCCAGTTCAATAAATATCTCCACAACTGTACAAGCACAATTAATAACCCTGGGTACCTGGGAGAATTTTGTCTGCGTGCCCACAACACAAGGACACAGTGAGATATACTGCAATGAAAATCCAAAGTTAGACCAACACTTTCTCTGTGAACCGGCAGACGCTGGATCTGAAGAGCCATACAATTCAAAAAGCAAAAACATAAAAAGTAGTGTAATAAACTAGCCTGGCCCTCGCCTTCCTGCACAGCTCCGCTCAATTCTCATTTCCCTTCACTGCACAGTCTGGGATTTCTCCCATTAACAGCGATTTCTCCGGCCGATTTTTGGCCGGACCAATCAGAGAACAGAAGGGGCGGAGTTTTGGACCCTAACCCACGCCCCCACCTGTCCCAGCGAGCAGAGCCCTATAAAAGGCTCTGCCAGCGCTCAGTCAGCGAGCAGCGGCATGTTCTCATTCAAAGCGATGCAGGACTGTTTTATATGTGACACAAATTTATTAATTTCCCCTTCTTAATCCCTTATCTGGAGTTTTCTTTTGTTTTTTGGGCCAAAAGTCAAGTTATCGCTCCCTTCTCCTCTCTCTCCGGCGCCGCTGCGGTGCAAAGAATAAGGAAATGAGGTTGTCACGAGAGAATTAAAATAGGGTTTTACGTTGCTGCCCGAGTCCCTGCATATTTTCTGGTCTTCTGGACCAGCGCTACGTGGTTTTATTTATTTTTTTCAAACGTTATAAACACAGAATATGCAGGCAGCGAGAGAAAATTCATCAGGAGGCGGAGCAGATGTCAAGTTCGGCAGAGCTCTGAGGGGGAGGGAGCAGAATGCTTTACCTGTTCAAAATTTTTACAAGATCCAATGGTTTTGTTCCTCAGGCAGAGGCCACGCCTCCAGCAAGAATCGTTTTTCAATGGAGAAAGTCCAGACCATTGTCTGAAGCGAAGTGAAGGACAAGGGTGTGGTTTTAACCAGGCTAGTAATAAACATGAAACAATATTCAAGAATATGTTCTTTCAGAAACTCCCACGTAAGGAATTACTATATATTTTGGACTATAACGTGCACCGGATTATAAAGTGCATTAAACGAAACAAAACAAAAATTGGTTTGAGGTCAGTAAACACAACCAGAATTAATACATAAGACACACCCGATTAAGACTCACTGTGGATTTTTGAGAAAATTAAAGGATTTTAAGTGCACCTTATAGTCCGAAAAATACAGCATTTGGTTATGAGCACAAATTGCCCCTTTAGCTTCAGCAATAATCTTTACTGTCAAAATTCAAGAACAGTTTGTGGCTGTTTGTGTCTGGCCTTTTGTAAAAAGGTTTTTATTGAACAAATCTGTGTTTTTATTATCTTATTTCTCTCAGTACTGATTAAGCTTGAGCAACAATATTTTATGGTTGGTGCAGTGGGGATATCCTAACTGGGCCTTCCTGAAAGCAGAGAAGAAACCTGAAAGTTATGCACCATAACTCATGTTCCCTGAAGGAAGGGAACGAGGTGCAACACTATTGCTATGGGAATTGCGCCCCCGCGCGATTACCTGAAGGAATACATTCACGCCTTTACGGCAGTGGGCGTCAGCGTCACCCCAGAGGCCCCGCCCTCTGGGTACTTAAGACGCGAGCGCCCATCCAAACGGTCTCCAAGTGCACTTCACCGAGCTTCAGCATTGAAAAGGGCCAACTGTGTTGCACCTCGTTCCCTTCCTTCAGGGAACATGAGTTATGGTGCATAACTTTCAGTTCCCTTTATCAGTCAGGTCACTCGGTGCAACACTATTGCTATGGGAACGTAATTCATTCACGCCCTTGAAATGCTCAGTAAAATGCATGCTTGTGAGAACTCCTGCCTTTATACACTAGGCATCTCTCGGCCGCTCTCTACTGTGTGTTAGAGAGGACAGCCTGAGTGACGTCACATGCAGTAACGTCCAAACTGTAATGCCTTGCAAACGTGTTCGTTGAGCTCCAGTTAGCAGCTGCACAGATGTCTGCGACTGATACGCCCTTGAACAGTGACCACGAGGCAGCCAAGCCTCCAGTGGAGTGGGCATGTACCCCCGAGGGCACCTGTTGACCCTTGCTACTGTATGCCCTTTTAATGGCCTCAGTCACCCAGTGTGAGAGGCGCTGCTTTGACAGGGCCCTGCCAGCAGCCGGGTTAGCAAAACATACAAACAGCTGATTTGTTTTCCTCCAATCAGCTGCTCTTACGATGTAAGCACTTAAAGCCCTAACAGGGCAGAGTGCTCTCAGCCTCCTCTGTTCCTCAGTGAGGACGGGAGCAGGAGGAAATGAAGAGAGTTCAAAGTCCATACTTCTAGGATTCAAAGTTAGAACCTTTGGGACATATGCAGGGTTAGGTCGTAGGGTGACCTTTGACCCGTCAGGGGCAAACTTAGTACGCATTGGGTGCACCAACAAAGCATGGAGGTCACCCACACGTTTAGCTGAGCAAAGAGCCAGGAGTAAAGCAGTTTTATAAGATAGCAAACATATCTTAATGTTGCTCAGAGATTCGAATGGAGACTCACAGAGAGCATTCAGGACTAATTGGAGATCCCAGTCAGGGGTCAAAGTCCTGCTGGGGGGTCTCTTCCTCAATACTCCCTTCATGAACCGTATCATGAGAGGGTGTGCACCGGGTGTCTTTCCCCCCCAGCCTTCGTGGCATGCTGAGATGGCTGATAAAAACACCTTAATTGTGGAAAATGAGCTGCCTTGTTCCAGCAGGTCCTGTAGAAAGGTAAGAAGCTGGACCAGGTCACAGGAATAAGGGACAATATTCCTTTCCATGCACCAAGCTTAAAAAACACACCATTTATGAGCACAGAGAGTCTGTGTTGACATTGCTCTCGCTCCCTGGATCGTGTTTACCACGTTGCTGGGAAGGCCTGAGGCCATCAGTTTGTTCCTTTCAGCAACCAAGCTGAGATTTGCCAATGTCCTGGACATAAGTAGGGAGGCTGCCCGTGTGGTTGAGACAGCAAGCCCCTGAAGGGGAGCAGCTGTCAATGTGTCAGTACAGTATTGAGCACACCTCCGAGGGCCATGGGCCCCGTGGCCATCTGGGAGCCAACAATATTAGGGAGGGGTCCCTCCTACCTGTGTGCTCCCTCGTCACCCGAATTGGGGGTGCAGGGAGAGAGGAGCAACGCCGCGCCCTTGCTGGCCAGCCATGGGCCAGAGCATCTGCGTTTGCTTCGTTTAGTGAGAGGCACGGGACGTAGAGCGTGCATGTTTTGTATGCGGACAGACCTTCGGATTCCAGGCCGTACCATGGCTGGATCTGGTTCACAAGCCTCCGGTTCCGTCACCGCTCTGAAGCTGGCTTCAATTCCAGGGAGCTGTATTAGGCATACTTCCTCTAAGGGCGCGCCCTGACCAAAGTGGTTGTGACCCGTACGCCCAGAAATACGGTAATCTGTGGTGTAGTCAGAGTGTTTCTCTGCGGTTTTATGACGAAGCTGAAAACCTCCCGATGAGGGGTCGTTATTTAAAGGCGCAGATGGGCTAGTGCGCTGAGCTTGGTCATACATATCAGGTCCACTGATTGTGTGTGGCCAGCTGGTTTTGCAGGTTGGAAAGTCTGTCCCAGTTTGAACACCTGGAACTGTAAAATTCTTATTTTTCTGCTCAGTACCTACAGACCGGGACCGATTCACTAGGTCCAGACTCTCTTGGGCACAAGGAAAAATTATCCTGGTCGGCCAGGGTGCATTGTTTCTGTTGTGACGACATTTATTTACCATTTTTGCACCATTACTGTCGTCCTTCCTTTCAACATGTGTGCCAGGCCCAGGCTTGCAGGCGGCTACAGCGCCCCCTTGGGTCGGTGCGGTCATTTGCTGAAATGCAGTTGGGGGCCATGACAGTCCGTTGCCATGACCACCGTATTCAGCCACGCCCTCCGGGCGTGCGGACGTGCTGTGAGCTTGGGGGGTTTGTGTATTCTTGGCCCTCCGAGCTCCCGAGGCGCGGGGGGTGAGTGTGTGACTCCCCGCGCCCGGCCTTGGGTGAGTCGGTCTGCCTGCCTGCGGATGCCGCGAGGTCTGTCTGCTGCAGACAGTCCCGTGGCACCCTCCTGGGGTTCAATTGTTTTGACCTGGCACCCCGTGTACCGCAAGTGAGGGTGGGGGGGCAGCCCTCTCCCTTCATAGCGATTGTTTTCAAAGGGATGCTGTGTTGTTATTCATCGTTCATGTATTTTTTATTTTTTTTTTGTCAAGAACCAGGGCAAAGCTGTTCTTTGGGACTTTTATTTCGTGTTTTGTGCAACAACATTCTGTCTTTATTTCACACACAGCAAAACATTCATGTTTTGTGCATACATTAATGTTACCAGCTTTTTGTAGCCTTTTACAAATAAAGTCTGGGCAAATAAAGTTAGGCTCCCGTACCCCTTGGGCGGACGAACCAGCAAAACTGTGAAGAGGACCCGCTTCGTCAGGCCTGCTTCTGTCTCCCATCACAGTTTGACGAGGAAGTCCTCGGCGGGACCGCTTGGCGGGGGATGAATCTGTTCCTGCTCCAGGACTGATCGGCCTGAGGTGGACCTGCTGGGGGTCTCTGACGGTGCTCCCCATCGTAAGCCGGCTTCTTCTGCGGGGGACGATGTGTGGCTGAGCGGTGTTGAGGCTGCATGGGTCTGCTCCCGCTTGTCTCCCTGGGGGGGGGGGGGGGGTTCAGCCTGTTTGCGCCTCTGTTCCAGCCTGGTCCGGATCCAGTCCAGAGCTCTCCTGAAGAGTCCCGTCGGCTCGATTGAGTGGTGCAAAAAAGGAACCCGCTGACCTTCCGGAAGGTCCGTCAGGGTCATCCACAGATGACGCTGGGCGATGACCACCTCAGCCATACACCTCCCTTGTGCAATGGCTGCTGTCCCCATCATGCAGAGCACAAAGTCAGTGGCCCTGCGAGCTTCTTCCAGCACCTCAGTCGCAGCCTGCTTGTCTGTTGTCACCTGGAACTCCTGTAGCTTCTCTGCCAGGTACGCTTGCATCATGGCGGAGGCATTCATCGCACGTGCCGCGAGGCCCTGAGCTCTGTAACACTTTTCGAGCTGTGTAGCTGAAGCTCGACAGGCTTTGCTGGGCAAAGTTGGTTTTGTTCCAGAAAATCTGGGGGCCAGGTGAGATGCCAGCGTGTCTTCCATCTGTGGCACGTTGGCCATTCCCACTGCTTCCATTCCAGCCATGTCGAGGAACTGGGAGAGCAGGAGAAGCATACCATACCATACCATTTTATTTATAAAGCACTTTAAACAGGAACATGTCCACACAAAGTGCTGGACAAACAAACACGCAACAGGCAACACAGACAATGAAGTACAACACGAAAAACATAAAAACATGCATGGGAGCCCTGGGTTCAGCCCAGGTGCGAGTAAGCTCCGTGAGGAAATCCAGGAAGATGGGCATCCTGTACCTCGTTGTCGACTGCTGCTTGACATAAAAATAATTTCCTGCCAACCTCGTGACTTGTTGATGAGGTGGAGGTTCCGGCCACGGGATCTGTAGCGCGTCCGCCGCTCTGCGACACAAGTCGAACAGTGCGGGGATCGAAATGTCTGTCTCTGGCAGCACTGCCGCTGGGTTCTGTGAGAGGTCCTCTTCCTCTCCTTCGTACTCATTATCGGCTTCATCACCAGAAATTTCACCTGAGGCTGTTAGCGAGATCTTATCTGCATTCATCATGCCTCGGGAGTCAAATTCGGCCATCGAGTCCCCGACGGGAGCCGCCATGTCCGGGCTGTCCCCCCATTCGACCCGTCCACTGTCTTCCAGATCCATGCTCTTGAGCTCCGGCGTGGGAGTGAGAGCCTCTGTGAGGTCCGGGTCTGCTGGCACCGCAGCTGCGCCCATGGCTTTGGCCACGATGTCTATGCGGTGTCTCCTCACCGCCTCCAGCATCTGGCTGCAGTGTGGACAAGAGTCGGGGGTGTCCAACGCCGTTTTTGCATGCAGCATCCACAGGCAGACAGGACAGGCCTCGTGGGTGTCTGTCGCCGAAAGGAAATATCCGCAGCCGCTGGGGCAGGCGCGCGAGGTGGGACTCGCCATCCTGCTAGCCTTTTTCGTAAATCTTGTTTTTCGCTTTCCCTTCTCGGGAGCCATGGCAGAGAGGAAACAAGCAAGTTGTCTCAAAATCCTTGTCCGAGATGTCTTCTCTGTCGCGTCGCTTTCACTGGCTAGCCTGCTACTCCTTAGC
>JBBPBX010021573.1:27356-42246 GCA_038048925.1 Garcialebias charrua | reverse complement strand
TCTATTGTCAATCTGTAGAATGCCAGTCATGATGACTTCAACACAGATTGTCACATGAGTAACACTTCGACAAGTGGAGAGGAAGACATCAATTCCAGCAGTGACAATGAAGATGAGCCCCACACTGAGAATCCTACCATAAGCATGTGGGATGTGGACAATTCTGAGGTAAATGCACTGTTGCAAGTTGAGGTTCATATGTATTTTCTATATTCATTTGTCTCCTCCTTAATGCAGTCTTTTCTTCCAACCTGTAGAATGAAGAAGCCCTGTCATATTCTGATGAAGACTTGACTGATGCTGCTAATAATCAAGATGAAAAACATGCTGATGATGATGTGATGGAGGGGAATACAACTAGAGAAAACACTGCAGAACTTCCAGTGGTATGTAGACAGTAGTTCAATAAAATTTGTAGTACCGTAGTTGTTGTGGGTTCATTAGGTGCAATTATAGCATTTAGACACAATACTACTACAGCTTACAAATTAGAATAATAACAATAATATAATAGAAATAAGTTTATACCCAAATGCAGGGCATTGTGACAGCATGCAGCACAAGTAAGGCAGCAGTTTGAAAAAATAGGAAAATTCAAATACTGTAGCCACTGTTGAACTCAAGCCACACAATGACGTTTTTCTATATTTTTAGTCCAAATATTGTAGATTTATACAATTTTAAATGGAAATTTCAAATTTAGCTCAGAAATAGAAAGGTATAACAAGTGTAATATGTTAAACAACAAGACTGCAAAACCCCTTTTTAAATTAATTTTTGTAAACTTTAGGAAAATCAATATTTAGCCAATGCACCATGATGTGAGTTATAAGGTGAAAAATACTTTATGCTAGACTGACATTATTCATTAAGTTTGCTTTACATTTATACATGTTTTTTTTTTCATATATTTTTTCCTATAGGGCAGTGAAGACCAAGCAGATGGTGACAAGCCCCTGTATCCTGGTGCACCTGTTTCAAAGGGAGAAAGTTTATTGATGCTCATGTCGTATGTGCTGCGGAACAATTTAACAGGCAAAGCACTAACTCATTTACTGGAAATGTTCAACCTAATGTTTCCAGGTCTGATTCCACCCTCGCATTACCTTTTCCACAAAGAATTTGGAGGTTCGTCCCTGTCTGAAGTTCACTTTAATGGTGAAAAATGTAAAGCATACCTTGGCATTAGTGCACACTGTCCATCTCATTGTACCTTTTGCAACACTGAGTTTGATGCCATCAGAAGTTTAAAAAATGGCTTCTTCTTTCTTGTAATTCCACTCCATACACAGATCAAACAACTTCTGCAGGAACATGATGTCAGCCTTACTGGAAAATACATATCCATTGGGGTTTTAACCGACATACAGTCTGGTGAAGAGTACTGTACCAGAAATTGTGTGACATTCATTCATTCAACCTTTATTTATACAGGCTAGCCTCGTTGAGTCACGGGGACTCATTTACAAGAGGGACCTGTCTCACTCACACCAAACAACCATCCACTCTCACACTCACACCTAGGGTAAATCTAGAGTCACCGATCAGCCTAACAAGCATGTTTTTTAGTCTGTGGGAGGAAACCGGAGTACCCGGAGGAAACCCACGCATGCACGGGGAGAACATGCAAACTCCACCCAGAAAGGCCCCGGACCGGGATTTGAACCGGCAACCTTCTCACTGAGAGGCAGCAGCTCTACCAATTGTGCCACCGTGCTGCCCAGACAGTGGAGACAGTGACAGTGGAGTTATAGGAGAAGATGATTTGACGCTCATTTGGAATTGTGATGGTGCACCAGTTTTCAAAAGCTCTAAATGCAGCATTTGGCTAATTCAGTGCCAGATAATTGAACTGGAACCAGAAATACGGAAAAGGCACATTTTGTTGTCAGCAATATGGTTTGGGCCAGCTAAGCCATCAATGATGACATTGCTGACACCATTTGTTAAAGAAGCTTCAATATTAGAAACTGAAGGTATTTCCTGGCAGGACAAAAGAGGACACAGTCATGTTTCTAAAGTGTTTGTGCTGATCTGCAGTTCTGATTCTGTGGCTCGTCCATTGCTTCGTAACACTAAACAGTTCAATGGTTTTTATGGATGTGATTTTTGCTTGCACAGAGGCGGTAAATCATATCCATATGAACAACCTGAACCACCACTTAGAAATGAGAGGGATCATTTTAGCCATGCAATGTCGGGTACAACTGAGGAGCCAGTGTATGGAGTCATAGGGCCATCTCCTTTAATGCAACTTCAACACTTCCAAATGATAAATGGCTTCATTCCTGACTATCAACACAATGTCTGCCTTGGAGTCACTCGCCAACTCTCTACATTGTGGCTTGATTCAACAAATAAAGATCCCCCTTGGTACATAGGCAAAGAGCTTAATGAAACTGACAAGCGACTTGTGAAAATAAAACCACCAGTAGAGATTACTAGGACTCCTAGGTCTCTGACTGAACGGAAGTTCTGGAAAGCTTCAGAGTGGCGAGCATTTCTCCTATTCTATTCTCTGCCTGTATTAAAAGGCCTGCTCCCTGCACGATTTTGGAACCATTTGTTCCTACTAGTGTTTGGCGTTTATAAATTATTGCAGGATACCATAATGACTGAAAGCATCTTGATAGCAGAGCTAGTTTAAAAAAAAATTATTATCATGTTCCAAAGACTGCATGGGAAATACAACATGACTTTTAATATCCACTTGCTTACACACAGTGCTCAAAGTGTCAAACAATGGGGACCATTATGGGCTACATCGACGTTTGCATTTGAATCCAATATGGGCACTCTCATGAAATATTTTAATGGAACACAGTATGTCCCCTCACAAATAGTCGGGACATTTCTGTTGTGGAGAGAATTACCAGAAAGGGCCAAGAACACTATCAATCCAGATAATGATAAGGTACAATCTTTTGTTGAAGAACTTTACTTACATAAAAGAAAAACTGAAAATTGTGAAGCCCTAACCGAAAGTGTCGGAGGTTTTGGTCATTCTGTGGTGCAAAACTGCTTTAAAATAGCCTACAGGCTTGCTATTGAAAAGTTGTGTGGAAATCTAAGCAACTGCTTCTGGTCTTACAACCGGTTTTTGATCAATGGAGTTCTGTGTCCCAGTCAAAACTACGACAGACTAAAAAAGAGATACAACAGTGCTGTATGCCTGAAAGATGGAACCCTTTGTTTAATTGTAGACTTAATTGTTTTTAAACAAGTATGTTTCCATCAGATTTCTGCTTTTTGTTCATGTGCCAAATTATGTTGTGTTTTAGTTGAAGTCCTTGCTAAATCAGACAGGCCTGTATGTAAAGATTCACAGATTAATGTACAAAGTACTTTCATTCATGAGGTTAAAAAAACTGAAAGTGTCATTGCTGTCTGGCCTGTCATGATTAAAACAAAATGTGTTCTTGTTGAAACAGAAAATGCTGTGTACATAACACCATTGCCAAACCCTTACGAGAGAGACTAGAAGTTGATTAATAAATTCAAGTAAAAATATTTCTCTGTTTCTGTGTATGTTTTTAAGGTACCGGTACATAAAGATAAATCAATGAAGCGCATATTATTTTCTGTAAACTTTTAAACTCCAGCACCATATAATCTTGAATATGCAAGTTCATAACAGGTACTTTTTCAAAGCAAATGTGTTATGTGAAAAACTTATTCTGCGACATAAATTAATGATCATTTTATTTTGCTATTGGATTAAAATAATGTATCAGTACTTTGTAGAATAAATAAGTAAAGAGTACAAAAAAGAAAGTACAAGTATAAACTTTAGAATTATAGTATAAAGTATTTTAATTACCGGTAGTTTTGAAACTTTTTTTATACTTTTAGGTATACTTCCCTATACTAATCTTAAGTATATCTAATGTAGTTTATAAAAAGTAAACTTAAAGTGCACTGCCTTATTTTAGGTTTAAAATAAGTATACTCGTAGTACACTTTGTTTTAAGTATACCTGAGATAAGTACATAAAAGTATACTGGAAGTATACTCTTTAAATTTTAGTTCAAAATTAGTATACTTAAAGTATACTTAAATATACTTCATTTTGCTAAGGGCAGTAACTCCCGCTTTACTGGTGGGTGTTCTCGTTTCCCTGAAACGGACAGTGAGGAAGGAAATGACCGGGATTACCATAGTAAATACAAAGATCTGCATTTATTCGTCGCTGTCTCTCCCCAGGAGACAGTCGTGTGCGCCCCACCTGTATGGGCTCAGGCTCGGGCAGATTGTTCTTTTTGGCCGACAGAAAAGGTGAGGGGACCGTCGGAAGCAAAGGCTGCTGGTACTTGTAGTTAGACTGGCAATTCTTAGGAGGGTTGGACTTGACAGGGGAGGCCACAAACCCGGAAGTTGGCTGACTCAGGAAGTTGTAGTTCTTTTGGAAGTTCTTTGAGTTTTTGGGCTCACCTGGAGGGGTCATGAACACTGAAGTCGAGGGTCGTTGGGAAGTGTAGTTTGTTTCTCGCCTCTTTTCACGGAAATGATCATCGATTGCAATTGCAAGTTCAATGAGTTGGTCAAGACTCTCAGGTTTGTCCAGAGTGGCGACTTGATCCTTAATGGGGTCAGAAAGAGAATTGAGGAATGTACCTCGCAGCGCCAATTCTCCCCATCCGGTTTGAGTGGCGAGGATCCGGAACTCCAAGGCATACTCGGATACAGCTTGACGACCCTGAAGAAGATTCCACAAGCATTTAACAGCATTAGACGCCTGCAGGGGGCGATCAAAGCTCCTGCGAAACTCCTTCAACAACAGTTCATAGGAGGCAGAAGGGTTCTCATGACTCTGGAGAAAAGAGTTGGCCCAGTGTAGGGCGTTACCTTTTAGCTGGCTTAAGAAATAGATGATCTTGGCCGAGTCTGAAGAATATAGAGGGATCCCCCTTGAAGGCTAACCTGCATTGTAATAAAAAGCCTCCACAGTGATCGGGATCGCCTGCGAAGAGCTTGGAGGGCTTTACCATATATTGTTGGACGGAAGTGTCGGAACGGAGTTTCCCGGGGGGACCACAGGAGGAGACGGAATGGTCGGAGCTGGAGGGGGAGAAGGTTCAAGTTGCTTTTTAATTGAAAAAAACCATAACTCCAAGCTCCTGTAGGTTGGATTGGGCGGTTTGTTGTTGGGTCAAGACTTGACGTAACATTTCGTCCAGTTTGTTGATCCTTTCCACATGGGAACCGGGGAGCTCTGCTCACTCATGGTCTCATTTTGGGTCTTGTTTGGCTGGAGCATTTCTGTTATAACACGGGGAACCCAGATTATATGAGACCTAGAACGAGGCAGAGACAGAGGATACAAAAGTGACAATGTTTATTATTTCACAGTGGTAATCAGCTTAACAGTCATCTCTCTGCAACATCCTGGAAGAAGGGGGAGATGGTGGTCAGAGGAGACCTTCAGGTAAGAGTTTTGATAATGATATTGCTGTGTTAATCTCTTACAGTCTTTAGAGGCGTAGTGAAGTCAATCTTCCAATCCAGAGATGTGTTTGCATAGAGAGATCCAGAACAAACAGAGGAAGGCATGCAACTGGTGAACAGACACGAGTAGTCCAAAACAGAACTGTGAAGAACCAAACCGGGGAGCGAGGGAGGCCAAGGAGAGTCATGGGGTGAGACCAGGCAGATCAAGAGGAATCCAACAGGGACCAGGTGAGGAACAGGACAGAGGAACCAAGGGAACTGCAAGATTATAACAAGGTAAACAAGCTCAAAGCTAGAGTCAAAGTACAGACCAGATGCACACAATACCCTAGAAGGTGATATGCTCCAGCGAAGAGTAGCACTGGACTGCAGCCTTAAGTAGGAGGCAGAGCTCATCAGGTTGATGAGCGTCAGGTGTTGGTAATCAGCAGCCATCTTGGAGAGCAGGCTGCAGACAGTGGTACCCTTACAAACAGTCTGTCCAAACAGTGAGTAATAATAATAATAATAATAATAATGAATTCAATTTATAATGCACTTTTCATTAATAAAAATCTCAAAGTGCTACAATGTGTAACAAGGTAAAGGTAAAAAATAAAACAAGTGATAAAATCAAATAAAATCTATAATAATATCGACTAAGATCAAAGATAAAATCATGTAGATTTAGGCTTGCTTAAAAAATAAATAAAATAAAACAAGTGATAAAATCAAGTAAAATCAATAAAGATAACAGCTAAGATCAAAGATAAAATCATGTGAAAGCAGAATAGGCTTGCTTAAAAAGAAAAGTCTTAATGCCGCTTTTAAAGTCAACCAGTGACTGTGGAGCTCTCAGGTCGTCAGGGAGGGAGTTCCACAGGCGGGGGGCAGCCACACAGAATGCTCGGTCTCCCATGGTCCTCAATTTGGTCCGAGGAATATGAAGTAAATTACTGTTCTGTGATCGTAGAGACCGGGTGGATGAATATGGTGCAAGAATGTCCTTTAGATAGTCAGGTGAAGTTCCGTGCAAGCATTGATGGGTAATGAGAGCAGTTTTATATTGAATTCTGTAGGTGACAGGAAGCCAATGGAGGTTATGGAGAATGGGTGTAATATGATCAAATTTGCGAACTCTCAACAGAATCCTAGCTGCACTGTTTTGAATATATTGAAGCTTCTGAATGTTTTTGCCAGGGATACCAATAAACAGGGAGTTGCAGTAGTCGAGCCTGGAGGAGACAAAGGCATGGACAAGTTTCTCAGCATCAGGAAAAGTCAGAGATGGGCGAAGTCTGGAGATGTTTCGGAGATGGAAGAAGCAGGTTTTAAACAGATGCTTAATGTGATTTTCAAATGTGAGATGAGAGTCCATTTTTATTCCAAGATTTGTAACAGAGGTGGAGAGGGGGATGTCTTGACCAGAGAAGGAGATTGTTGTTAAAGTTGATGTTTGTACCTGGTGAGGGGTGCCGATCAATATGGCCTCGGTCTTGGAGCAGTTCAGTTGAAGAAAGTTTTGATTCATCCATGCCTTTATTTCCTCCAGGCAGGCAGAGAGAGCAGTGAGTGCAGTGAGAGCAGTGAGTGAAGATGGAGATAGGGATGATGATGATGCTCCAGTCCTGATGTAAAGTTGTGTGTCGTCGGCATAGCAGTGAAAGGAAATGTTGAACTGATTAATAATTTGACCCAAAGGCAGCATGTAAAGGGAAAACAGCAGGGGCCCCAGAACTGACCCCTGAGGTACACCACAGGAGACACCGACTGTCTGGGAAGTGGCATTGCCAAGACTGACACATTCCAGCCTATTGGAGAGGAAAGATCTGAACCAGTCCAGGACAGTGTCACAGAGACCGACCTCCACATGAAGACGGTGGAGGAGGATACTATGGTCCACAGTGTCGAAGGCTGCAGTGAGGTCAAGGAGGACAAGGATGGAGGGAGAACCAGTGTCAGCAGCCATGAGGACATCATTTGTTACTCTCAGCAGTGCAGTCTCAGTACTGTGAGCTGCTCTGAATCCAGACTGGAACTTCTCATACAGAGAGTGTTGCTGTAGGTGGTCCTGCAGCTGAGCAGCAACTGCTTTCTCCAGCACTTTGGACAGAAATGGGAGGTGGGAAATTGGGCGGTAATTAGAAAAAATGTCGGGATCCAAATTAGATTTTTTCAGAAGAGGCCTAATGATGGCAGTTTTTAGAGGCAGTGGAACATGACCAGATTGTAGAGACTTGTTTATTATTTGTGTGATTAATGGGCTAATTAAGCGTTTCTCAAATAGTGGGGCGCGCCCCCCTGGGGGGGCGCAGTGCGATGCCAGGGGGGGCCCGGGCTCTTGTGACCCAGTTTTGAATTTTCTTATTGCGCCGCGGAACTAAAATTCCTAGGCGTGTTTCAGCACGGCGCTATTATCTGTAGCACGCGTAGCATTAGCTTCTCACTGCGTTGTCTTGTTTGGGAAAGTTATGGCTTCCTTGTTTAAAAAGACGAGCGCAAGTCCAAAGCTGTTGTTTCAGGACGTTGTTTCACACAGACTGGTGCAGACATGCAGAGGCGCGGAGCGCTCCGCCACGAGAGAAACAAACGAGATTAGATCTGCAGCTGCAACACGTTCTTTTTTTTTTCAACACGTCTTGTTAACGGACTTGAAACAACTTCATCCTCATGTGAACGTCTCTTCTAAAAGCAAGAAAAGCAGCTTGTTGCAACACCGCTAACAGCAGCATTTAAACTTCCATGAGGTAAATCAGAACGGTCCAGATCACAGTCACAGCTGTAGAAGTTTTTAAAGCTCTGGGTTGATGTGCAGGCTTTAAAGTTCGTGAGCTCTGCCACAACATCCATCATGTCAACACTTCAGACTGTTTTGAAGCTCCGCTCCAGAACTGAAAGTAACAAAGTTCATCACTTTATGAAAAAAATAAAACTGATGTCAACAAGCCCTGGAGCTTATTAAAGCCCTGATGATGAAGATGATGATGATGATGACCGAGCGATTTAACCACCTCATAACAAACGTTCAAGAAGAGGTATTGTTGTCTTATTAATATTATCATCTATATAACTTTTTAATTTAAAGTTATAATCTTATTAACTCTTTCTTTTTTACCTCTTTGTGTTCTTCAGGGAAATCCACCACATCACCTCCAGTAGAAGTGTGTGACTGAACTCTGAACTTTTCCAGAGACTCCCTGATGCATGCTGCTCAATAATCCAGGTAGAATAACCTAAAAAAGCTAAGTCTGGTCCTCTTCCAGCCAGGCACCTGTCCCACCTGGGGGAGCAGGTCCAAGAAGAAGTTGTGAGTAATGAGGACAAATTGCACTACTTTTACACTACTTTTTATATCTACACTACTGCTGATATATATATTATTTTTACCAGCCTTATTGCATATGCCACTTTACCTCTGCACACCTGCTTCTGCAGGACTTGGTGGCTGCAGAAGAGGTCATGCAATCATGTGGATCATCTGTTCTGGAATAGGCACATCTAAAACATTCAGAGTAGGGAGGCCTGAGGACTTGAATTGAGAATCACAATTTTATATACAAATTATACTACAGTGGACGTATAATAAACCTTTTTCTTTTTAACCCTCTTTTGGTATGTGCGAGGTTATTACTGCCACCGTATTTATAGTCGCAGCGGAGAGTAGGGGGGCGCGGACCGGATTCTTCTTCCTGTGGGGGGGCTTAACAGAAAATAATTGAGAAGCACTGAGTTTAGTGAACATTTGCACTGAAAAGGGGTAAAAATAAATAAATAAATAAATAAAATTCATGTTTATCTGGCAACCCTGCTGCTGCGGGGGTGTGGGGGAGGAGCTTACCGGTGTACCGAGTCGTCACTGCACTCCGCGAGGTGAGGAGCTCTTTATTTCTGTCTCTGTGGAGCAGACTTGACTGGTTGTGAAGGAATTGTCGCGAACACACAGCTACAATGAGTTTCTCTTCCATATTCCATGACTCCGCGGGTTTTTTCTGTGTTCCACAAACAATACGTCACATGCGCAATGGTTTCCGCGTCACTGGTTTCCGCGTCACATAGGGACTCTCCCCCTGACCCCCTCTCTTCTCCCCCGACTCTCCCTGATTGGTTGACACACCAACCAATCGGGTAGAGTTTGAGCGGCGTTTGAAAGTTGAACGGCGAAATCTTCAGCATGTTGGAGGCGTGCTTTGGAGGTTGACGCGGGTTCACGTGCACGGAAATCGCTCTCCAGCACGCTCAACACGCACGCGACGTGACGCAAGACGCCAGGAGGCTGCTGGAGGTGCGTCCACCATAGACTTTGCATGTAAACTGGACGTTCCTGCAGTTGAAAACGCATTCGGTCTGGATTCACCATTAGTGAGTAGATTTTTATTGACATTAGCTGAAAAAGAAATAATCTGACCACGAATATAGGCTTTTAATGTTTCCCATAATAGTGAGGGAGAAATTGTATCGCTCTTATTGAACATTAGGAAATCGTCAATTGCTGATAAGATGAATTTATTAAATGGCTCATCTGATAACAGGAGACTATTAAATCTCCAACGAGGACTAGAACGGGGTTTATTTATAAAGTTTATATCAATGCTTAGAGGAGAATGGTCTGAGATAACAATCGGATAGTATTCAGAAGAAGTGACTCTCTGCATTAAAGAGCTGTCAACAAAAAAATAATCTATACGGGAATAGGATTGGTGCACCTGCGAGTAAAAAGAATAGGTCCTTGTTAGTGGATTCTGTGCCCTCCATGGATCTACATATCCATTTTGGGACATAAAATCCAAAATAGATTTAGACATATTAGACTGTGTGCAGGGCCGAGACGAAGAGCGATCTAATGATGTGTTCATAACACAATTCAGGTCCCCAGCTAAAATTAACAGATGAGTGTCAAGATATGGAAGTGTGCTTACTAAATTGTTTATAAAGTCTGGGTTATCAAAGTTTGGTGCATAAATGTTCACTAATAAAACGGGGGTATGGAACAGAGAGCCCGCGATTATAAGAAATCTGCCATTTGTATCCTTCATTATTTTTGATGCTGTAAAATGAATATTCTTATTAAATAGTATGGCAACTCCTCTGGCTTTTGAGTTGAAGCTCGAATGGTAAATCTCCCCAATCCATGGATATTTAAGCCTGACCTGATTTGAATTTTGCAAATGTGTTTCCTGTAGGAATATTACGTCTGGATTCAGGCGTTTCATATGAGAATATATTTTAGACCGTTTCACCGGATTATTAAGACCTTTAACATTCCAGCTTAGGAATCTGACAGCAGATGATGTTGAGGAAGCTTTCAAATCAACAGCCATGTGACCTGTTGTTCATAATAAGGGTTGTAAAATATTGCCATCCTTCCCAATCCCCGCCCCCACCCCAGGAGAAAAAAAAAAAAAAAGAACCCCCCCCCACTTGCACTTGGCCCTTCCCCAGATGAAGGGACTGTGCAGACTCCAACAGGAGTCACTAGAAAACTTGTCCTTACGGTCAAATGGCACCACATCACAACCTGTACCAGGTGACTCCCACAGAACTAGCTAAATGAAAAGAAAATTTAAAATATGTAATAGGCACTAATCTGGAAGAGCAAGAACTCTTTAAAAAACAAACAAAAAAAACAACTAAAAAAGCAGTGATTGATAATAATAATAACTAATAGTAATAACATTCCCCAAATGCGAACCAAAGCCCACCATATAATCCAAAACATTAAATCCCTAAATGTAAATAAAACACACTGATTATAATTCTAAACATTAAAACCGTGAATGCAAACAATACACAGTAATTATAATTATAAACATTAAATCCGTGGATGCAAACAAAACACACTAATTATATTTCTAAGCATGAATAATAATAATAACTAATAATACTAACGTTCCCTGACTATGAAAAAAAAAGAAAGAAGAAAAGAAAAAAAAAAGCTGGCTAATTATATTTCTAAACATTAAATCCGTGAATGTAAACAAAGCACTCTAATTATGTTTTTAAACACGAATGATAATAATATTAATAATAACGAATAATTTTAACGTTCCCTGAGTATGAAAGAAAAAGCACACTACAGTAATTACATTTCTACCCATTAAATCCGTGAATGTGAACAGAGCACTCTGATTTTTAAACATGAATTATAATAATAACTAATAATACTAACGTTCCCTGGGTATGAAAGAAAAAGCACACTGATTATTATTTCTACCCATTAAATCCGTGAGTGTAAACAGAGCACTCTGATTATATTTTTAAAACATGAATAATAATAATAATAATAACTAATAATACTGACGTTCCCTGAGTATGAGAAAAAAAAAAAAAACACTGATTATTATTTCTACCCATTAAATCCGTGAGTGTAAGCAGAGCACTCTGATTATATTTTTAAACATGAATAATAATAATAATAATAATAACTAATAATAATAACGTTCCCTGAGTATGAAAGAAAAGGCACACTGATTATTATTTCTACCCATTAAATCCGTGAGTGTAAACAGAGCACTCTGATTATATTTTTAAACATGAATAATAATAATAATGACTAATAATACTGACATTCCCTGAGTGTAAAACAAAGTACACTAATTATATTTCTCATTTTGCAATCGACTCGATGTACACACTCGCCTCTTCAGGGGACGTGAACACTCGTGTGGTTCCCTCATGCGTGATCTTCAGCCGGGCCGGGTGGAGCAGGCCGAACCGAACCCCCTGGACGCCGCGAAGCTTGCGGCGACACTCAGTGAAGGCGGCCCGCGCGCGAGCCGTTCTGGCAGTGTAGTCGGGGAACACAAAGATATTTGTACCGTTCACTTTGATCTGCTGCTGCTCCTTCGCCTTCGCCAGGATTTTCACACAGTCCGTGTGGTAGTGTAGCTTAGCCACAATTGGACGGGGCCGCTCGCCTGCCTTCGGTTTGGGTACTGGGATGCGGTGAGCGTGATCCAGCAGCGGCTCCTCCTCGAAGCCGAAGGCCTCCTTTAGCATCCGGGAGACCGAAGCCGTTGTAGCCGATGAAGGGTCATCCTCCGGGACACCGATAATCCGGATGTTCTGACGTCGGGACCGGGATTCCAAATCGTCACATTTATCCTCCAGCTGTGCCACCGTCTTCGTGAGGCTCTCGACTTTTTTCTGGAGGCTAACGATGTCATCTGTGCAGGTGGAGACGGACTTCTCCACCTCTGCTACCGTTAGCTTTAGCCCCGTGAAGTTCTCCTGCACTGCAGCTAGCCCCGATGATAGCTCCTTTTTGAAGGCGGACAGCTCGGCGTTGATCGACGAGAGACTTTCACCCAGAGCGGCATGGAATTCTGCTTTAATTATAGCAGTAAAGTCCTCTCGGAGAGCCACCAGCAGCTCCTGTTTGAGGCTGCCGACGTCACAAACTGCAGCGGTAGCTGCTGCATCAGACGGAGGAGGTGACCCAGGACAGCTCGAGGTTCCGCCACGAGGAGCAGGCCACAGGTGAGCTTCGATCGAACTTACTCCTTTAGCTCCTTTAACAGACTTTGGTGGCATTTTGGCGATCGAACAGGAGATATGCGTAGAGTGTGTAAGTTGTCTATTGTTTGCGGTCAAAATCGGAAGAAAGTGCCAGGCATTAGTTGGAAAACAGGCCAGTTCCGCAGGAGCGCACCTAAACACAACTTATCCCACCGCCATTCCGTAGTCGGATTTTCCATGAAGAAACACGGTTTTTAATTTTAAAATCAGTTTGAAAAGAATTTTCATTAATTTATCATTTTGTGTGTAAAAACGAACATAGTTGAATGATACAAGATATATATCTTGTATCATTTTATGAAAAGAAGGAAGATGATGTCACAGACACTTTAACTTTTAAACATTTTGTTCACATTGAACCCAAGTTTATCTTTTTACGCTCCAACTGGTGAGAAATCTAGCTCATCACATGCATCTATACCACACAATTTGAAGAGTCTTCTGCAAAGGACATTTTCTAAGAAAAGCTTCAAAAGTCACAGACAGCTGAGCCAAGAAGAATGTTTTAGCTGCAGTGGTGTGATCCTTTTTTAGTTATTGCATTCAGTGCAACTGTTGATTTTTTTTTTTAAGGCTAACATGTTTACTGGATGTTGTGTTTGTAAAATGTTGTACATAACTTGATGGCTTTATTTTATGTATTTTGGTGCCACTGTCTCATCTGGAGCACCCGAAAATGTGAGGAAATCCTAGTTTAAATTCTGTAAGAGGGATAAACAAACACATCTGCTGTTAGTGCCCGGCCTGAAGGTTGTTGGCATCAGATATGTTTGACTGAGGAGAGCAGGAAAGTGGCGAGGAGCCTATCAGCACAGCCATCAAACTCAACACACAGGCATATGGACTGCCTGTCAGTTGCAGTTATTAATTGGATATTTCCCTGCCTCCTCAGCAGCGCACAACATGCTACCCAGAGCCAGTATAATCAAATCACTAAAGTATAAGTAATGGTTGGCCATGCCCCACTGCGTTCCCTGACTCAACTTTTAATTCTGCTGTGCTGGCTCAGAGGGGAAAACAATAGCATGTACAGTATATTGAAATTGATATCTGTCACCTTCCAGAGTTTATTTTTTCTTCTTCTTGATTGTGATGTATACATGTGTTGTCTGTGCAATATTCTTTGCTTTAGGGATGGATTACAGGGAAGGAATAAAACTTGTTAATGGACTCATATTAAATTATTTTACCTTTTTATGTGTTGAAACTTTCCTGATTTTATGTGTACAGCACTTTGTTGCAACTGTGGTTGTTTTAAAGGGCTTTATAAATAAAGTATTATTATTATTATTATTATTATTTTCTGGTAAACACTCTGAGCTACATGATTTTTCATTTGACTTGGTTGTTTAATGTATTTCTATCATAATTTGTAGATAGTGTTTAATAAGAAAAAAATGAACAAAGATTAACTTTATAATTGATAAAGATAATCAAAATCTAAACCTAAAATGCTATGAGGAGGGGAAAAAACAACGCTTAAAATAAAGACTAATATATTTAACCTTCTAACCTACAAAGCTCTCAACGACCTAGCTCCATCTTATATTTGAGATCTTATTGTTCCATATTTTCCATACAGAGCACTTCGCCTTGTCACTCAATCAAAAGGAAATATGACACAAAAAACCAGCTAGATTATAAGGCGATGTAGATTATTTATATGAATGTGCCTGAGACAACTTCTGTTGTGACTTGGCACTATGTAAATAAATTGAATTGAACTGATTTGAATTTAATATGTGGCTCTTTGATGCATTTTCACAGGTAAACTGGGGGACTTCCAAAATCTTTACAAGATCAGAACATTTGTTTGAGATTTTAAAAATAATTGACTGGTTCAGAGAATGACATTAAAGGAATGCTTTCTAATTCTAAAATGTGCAGAATAGTAAAAATATATATATATTTATTTAAGAAGAAAGTAAATGAAACATACATGAAACAT
>JBBPBX010021573.1:0-27243 GCA_038048925.1 Garcialebias charrua | reverse complement strand
TGTCCTGACCAGCTGCATCACGGTGTGGTTTGGTGCATGTACTGCATCCTGCCGCAAGAGCCTCCAGCGCATCGTGAGAGCAGCTGAGAAGATCGTCGGCACCTCCTTGCCCTCACTGCAGGACTTACACAGCAACCGCCTCACTCGGAAAGCCCTCTGCATGGCAGGTGATCCCACACACCCACTACACAGCCGCTTTAGACTGCTGCCATCAGGGAGGAGACTGAGGAGTCTCCAGGCTCGAACCAGCAGACTGAGAGACAGCTCTGTTCATCAGGCAGTCAGGATGCTAAACACTCTGCCTGCTCTGCCTCCCCTCCCATTTGAACTGCCTTAACACAAAAAACTTTCTCACACATTACCACACAACACAAAGATTTTAACACTGGACTCTGTGTCATCAAACGGGTTATTCACTAAACTCTCGGTCATGTGCTCATTCAGTTTGCACTACTTCTCATATTTGCACTAATGTTTGTATTACATCACTGCCTATAGTCATACTACTGTTTACATTCACTGTTTACATACTACTGTTTACATTCACTGTTTACATTTATTAATACTGTTTACATTTATTACTACTGTTTACATTTATTACTACTGTTTACATTTATTACTACTGTTTACATTTATTACTACTGTTTACATTTACACTACTTTTATATCTACACTACTGCTGATACATATACAGTATTCTCTGACTAGCCTTATTTAAGGATGCCCAATGTGCCTTACTGCATATGCCACTTTGCCTCTATACCAACATCAACTACCTCATACATATACTGTGTACATTAACTCATATGCTGCTTTGCCACTCTTTGCAAATGTCAATGCTAGAACCTTCAGTTTATTTTATAGATATACTTTTTATACTTTTTTATACTACTATGCAAAAACTCAGGACAGTATTACACTTTTATTATTTCATTTTATGCTTATGTTCATTAAATGTTTAGTGTTTTAGTGTTGGTGTAAATTTTCATACTTTTATACTACTATGCAAAAACTCAGGACAGTGTTACACTTTTACTATTTTATGCTTATGTTTATTAAATGTTTCAGTGTTTTAGTGTTTAAATGGTTACTGTTGCACCGAGGGACTGAGAGAAACGCAATTTCAATCCTGTGTATGTCCTGTACATATTGCAGTTCTGACAATAAAGTTGACTTTGACTTTGATACTTCAGTAAAAGGTACTATGCATATCAGGATGCTCTAAAGCCCCAGTAACACAGAACACAATGCAAAACAAACTACAAGTACAAAACATTTGAAAAGTAGTTGAGGCAACAAAACACAAGCAAGATGAAAATCAACTTTATCTGTAGGGGAAAAGGACACAAATTTCAACACAGTGGTGGAAATCTAAAGCTTATGGCTGAATGACAATCTGGTGTTTGAGTTGTGTAAAGGGTTGATTACCAAAGCAGGAAGAGGTGAGCATGGGAACAAACTGAATGATGCAGCAGGTGACAGGATGTTTGAAGGATGAATGAGCTGAACAAAAGCTGCATTTATTGAAACGGAAAGAGAATAGGAACAGAGAACGCCATAACTTTAATTACAAACAGGAAGAAAGGAATTTCCATTTATAAACTAGCTTTAGAATGTAAAAAAAATCTAACACAGATATTTTATAATTATTTCAACAATTTAGAAAACCTAAATAAAAAATAGATGAAGATTAAAAATAAGGTGGGGGGGTGGATTCTGTGTTGGCAAGGAATCTTGCCAACGTTGCCAATGTTGATTTGTGCTGGAACTGACTTTACATCTATGTATCATCAGAGTAAAGACCAAAGTCTAAAAGACTAAGAACGCATCCATGAGGGACCCCTGCGCTCAGTTCAACACAACCTAATGTCTTCTGGCTCTGTTTGGTTTGAGGTTTCAATCCTTGGCAGAAAAATATTTAACATGGAAAAAGATGTTAGTAAAATTATTTACACTTGTTCACATGATCAGACAACTTGTAATTCATAAAACTGATACTCAACCAACATTAGTGTATGAGTGTTTTATAATTACACCCCAAAAACTTTTTTTTTTCTTCAAATAAAATGTATTTGGAACTCTTGCAGCTCATTGTATCGATGTGTTTTAATAAGAGTAGCAAATCATGAAGGGCCTGATTTCAGCCTACATTCATTATACTGAAACTATTTTGTGAACAAACTATTAAACAATAACTGTCAAATCTGTGAGACACATAGGAGACACAACATAAACATTCAAATATAATCCAAAAAAGCTAAGTCTGGTCCTCTGGACATTCAAAAAACAAAACAAAACAAAGCAAAAAAACTGTAGAAACGTTTCGTCTTTCGTCCGAAAGACTTCCTCAGTCTGAGAAGCTGTATTCAGCTCAGTCTTATAAATAGCACCCTCCCACAGTGGATCAACCAGTTGGCTGATGACAGCCGAAACCAGCTGCTCACATGATCAAGGAGGACCATCAGCCTGATGATGGATCGTTAACACCCTGATGGTTGTTTGCTATTCACAGAGGGCTGAGTGATACTAGCAATAACAGCATTGTAAGTGGGGGACAGTTGAACCCGGAGGCCTCCACCTCTGTGAGCAGTTGGTTTCAGGCTACTTTTGGATTTTTCTACCTGGATTATTGAGCATTCATCAGAGTATTCAAACATAAGTTTCTGGGGTATTGGGTCAAAGTAGGTGAAGTACAATTAATTATTCTAACAAGATGCACTTTTATTTAACTAGTACCCAGCTAACATTGAACGTTCAGACAACGTCCTCTGAACGTTGTCATCAACGTCCTCTGAACGTTTGCAGAAAACGTTCACTGAACGTCCAAATGAAACTCCATAAAACGTTCAGAGAACGTCCCCTGAATGTTCAGAAACTGTCCCCCGAACGTTCAGAGAACGTCCCCTGAATGTTCAGAAACTGTCCCCTGAACGTTCAGACAACGTCCTCTGAACGTTGTCATCAACGTCCTCTGAACGTTTGCAGAAAACGTTCACTGAACGTCCAAATGAAACTCCATAAAACGTTCAGAGAACGTCCCCTGAATGTTCAGAAACTGTCCCCCGAACGTTCAGAGAACGTCCCCTGAATGTTCAGAAACTGTCCCCCGAACGTTCAGACAACGTCCCCTGAATGTTCAGAAACTGTCCCCCGAACGTTCAGACAACGTCCCCTGAATGTTCAGAAACTGTCCCCTGAACGTTCAGAAACGTCCCCGAACGTTCAGACAACGTCCCCTGAATGTTCAGAAACTGTCCCCTGAACGTTCAGAAACTGTCCCTTCAACGTTCAGACAACACAAACTTTTCAAGTTCCCAATCCACAGTTTTAAATTGAGATTTATTAGTGGAATCATGATGATATGTAGTTGTGCAAATAACTCTTGGCTATGAATTAATTCTACAGTACTAACATTAAAAATAACAGAGTCGAAAGTTATGATAAAAGAATCAGTTTATTACACATAAAGGCATCAGTATCATAATATAAAACAAATCCGTATATGAATAAAAAAATGCATAACTGGCATCAGTTGTAACAAAATAGGTACAAAAATAGGTACAAAAAGAATCTGTACATGGCATGCTATGCATATGAAAAATATAATGCATCTACTTCAAAACTGCGTTGAGGCAAACAAAGCTAGGAACCAAAAAAGGCGTTCAATACAGGATCAACTGGACTTTATTTGTTTCAGAAAACGTTTCGACTTCTGTCCAGAAGTCTTTTTCAATTCTGAATGGAAGCTGTGAGAACGAGAAGTTTTATAGGTTTTCTGCAACAAATAAAGTCCAGTTGATCCTGTATTGAACGCCTTTTTTGATTTCATCATGTCCTGGACGACTGAGAATTTTCACCAGCACAAAGCTAGGAACCACATTTGACCATCCATTGTACAGCAGGAAACATGGTGGAAACCGTTGGTTTAAGGTTTACAAATCACTCCTTACATTTTTCCTTTATCCTCTTTAACATAAATTAAAGGATTAACAGAACAGCATAACACATAAAATGGAAAAGTCCACCTTTGGTACCTTTAAAAAAACAAAAGCTTTAGAATTACATTGGAGGGAGCTTATCAACTGGTGGCAAAACAAAATGTACCAGTACACAAACAAATCTAAATGTACACAGCTCACATAGCTTTGGTCTGTACTTAACATTAATTTGTTTTTGTTTTTTATTAACATGCCTTCATTTTTCTTTTGGATTTATAGCTGCAACACTGGCAGTAACACGAGAAATATGAAAGCTATATAAAATTACAGTCCCACCACAAATATGTTTAAAAAGTGTGCTGGTCATAATATTTTAAATAAGTTGATTTATTTCAGTAATTCCATTCAAAAAGTGAAACTTTCATTAAACTGATTTCAAGTTTATTTCTTTTAATGCTGATAATTAAAACCAACAACTAATGACAACCCTAAATTTAGTACCTCAGAAAATTAGACTATTACTTGAGATTAATTAAAAAAAATGTTTATAAATGTTGGCCAACTGAGAACTATGAACATGAAATGTACAATATGTACATCTTTGAATACTTAGTTGGGGGTCCTTTTGCAAGGACCATGGTACCATGTTCATACTTTTCAGTTGGCCAACATCTATAAAAATCCTTTTTTAATTTTTTATCTCAAGTAATGTAATTTTCTGTTACCGGTAATGAATTTGGGCTTTTCATTAGTTGTCAGTTATAATCATCAACATTAAGAATTTTTTTTAAAAATATATCAGTCTGTGTGAATGAATATAATATACAAGTTTTACTTTTTGAATGGAATTACTGAAATAAATAAACTTTTTCATATTCTAATTTTATGACCAGCACCTGTATTTGCATCTCTCCCCCCAAAAAATGTGTTCCTCAGTTCTGTGTGAGCCCGTGTCCTCCACTTCTTTGTGGCACATTTTAAATGTCCTGTGTGACCCTCCACCTCCACTTCTTGTGGTGCATTAAATGTCCAGTGTCCACTTCTTTGTGGTGCATTAAATGTCCAGTGTGAAAGCCTCACCTCCACTTCTTTGTGGTGCATTAAATGTCCAGTGTCCACTTCTTTGTGGTGCATTAAATGTCCAGTGTGAAAGCCCCACCTCCACTTCTTTGTGACACGTTTTAATTGTCCAGTGTGAGCGCATGTCCTCTACCCTTTTTGCATGTTTTAAATGCTCTGCAGCATGAGTCCTTATAAAATCCTCTCTTGCCGCAGAATACCCATTCATGATTCCATCTGCATTTGCAAAAAAACAAACAAAAACAAAAAAGAGTAATTAGTCATATGCAAAGGCAATCTGGAAAATGCACAGTGCCTTGCTGGGGTCTCCCCTATAACTGGATTAATAAATAATAATAAAAAACATCCATCCCAGCAAATGTTGATAGGTGGCTTGTTCACCGTCAGTAAGGAAGAACAATCTGTTGAGCGATCTGGTTCAAGTTCAGAGTTATGTGAAATGTGAACATCCAATTCAGAGGGAAAATCATAAGAATGATTGGCATGATGGTCTGAATGAATACTGCCATGATCATCATCTGAAAAGGACCCATTTACAGGAATATCTACAGTTTCTGCATGGTTCATTGGTGCCATCATCATGAAGAGAGTCAGAACTTTCAAGTGATTCACTGTGTTCACTATGCATGGCAATGACTTCATGCTGAAATGCAGGAGAATTTTTAACAAAATCTGGAGAATCATCTTGGTCATCATCAAAACACTTAAATTTCCGCTTGGCAACAAGATGAGTTTGTCTCCAAAGAGTAGATTTAGGAACAGAATAAATGTTTTTTTGCCATTGTCAATGAGTTTTTTAGAAGCCTCAGTTTCAGTTCCTCCACATAGGACAAACAGGTTTAACAATGTCAATCAAAACAGCTTGTTCACATGCAAATGAGGAACATCAGCCTGACGGTCATTAGGGGCCTTGATGACTCACAGGGTGCTCATGCAATAACAGCATTGGGGGATGGGGGGAGGGACAACAGTTCAAGTCTCAAGTCTGTAGTAAAAAAGGTTAAAAAAGTAAAAATAATCTTTCCACTTGAACGTCTTCAAGTTTCTTCACCTTATCCAGCTGAGTGAACTCTTTCTATCTGTATGGTTCAAACCGTTCAGAAGCTTTGTGTTTGCTTTAAACACTCACCGGTCTCAGAGTTTATGTAGTTCTTGTCAGTTGATCTGTTGAGAGTCGCTGCGTAAGTGACCTCCACAACCTGGACGTGTTCGTTTCTCTCTTCCTGTTCGGCGACCACGAGCACTGGAAGAGGGATTCAGGCACCGTCATAGGACTCCTAAACCCAAACCCGATGAAACAGAGAGACGGGAATGACGGGGTGAGCTGCGTTCTGTTTTAAAGTTCCAGAAGAACCACAGTCTGACGGTTACAGAACATCTAGAACTGATGCTGAGGAAACAGCTGCTCACTGGAGAAAGTTTTAGCTTTAGAAGCAAAACTCAAATATTTTTGAGGCTAGCTAACTCTGAAATTAAGTAAAACATCTGAAGTTGCAGTTCAAAAGCCTTAAACCTGTCTTGGTGTAACTTGGAAGCAGCTTATAAATTATAATTAATTCAGAATAATTTAATGAGCAAACACAAACCTTCATTATTCAACTGGGGTTAGGAGCATAAGGCCTCAAGCCCTTACCTTTCTTGTTGGTATCTGCTGACCAGGGATTTGGATTTGGTTCAAGCATCAAGATCCAGCTGCAGGGCGGTGCTCCTCTGTTTTGAACCAAACAAAGTAAAATGGTGGCAATGATGGGAAACCTTCACCACAAGGCATCCTGGGAGAAATCAAAGGGCCAATGAAAGGGCCTCCAACCAACAGTGGGGGTTGTGATTGCCCACCCTCAACTGTCACAGTGTTCAATCAAACCACCAGAACAACAAGGTTTTGCTTCTGGGGGGATAAACAGGAGTTAATGGAAGCCATTTTCTGGCACCAGAGAAGTACTCTAGCTGGTTCCAGAGTTTAACTGAGAGAAGTAATAGAGGGCCCTAAACCCTCTCTTAAACATCTAACTAACAGAAGTGTACAGTTTTTTACAACAACGCAGAAATAGAGATTTGGTGATAAATAATAACAACCATTATGTTTGTATACTCTTTAAATTAAATCACACCAAACATGTTTTTTCACATTGAATGTCTAGAGTGAACGTTCAGACAACATTCAGACAACATTAGAAGTGCACTTCAAAACAAAAATAGAGATTTGGTGATAATAATTAATGACCATTAAAGTTTTAAAGATTAAAAAAACTAATTAAATAAAAATATGCCACTGGTTTTTTTTTCTCACAGTAAGCAAACATTCAGAAAACGTCAGTGCACTTCATATCAAGACAAAAATAAAGATTTGGTGACAATAACCATAGCTTTTAAATATAAAAAAAAACTGATTAAATGATCACAGCAAACATTTGTTTTTCACAGCAATTGATAGTTTACAGTGATAAGACAAAATCAGAAGGGCAAACTTTTTATAACAAGACAAAAATAGAGATCTGGTGACAATAACAACCATGTAATTATGGTTATAGATAAAGAACCCATATGAGTGGGGGTCTCGTACGTGGGCCCATTGCTCTATTGAAGATATAAAGACTGATTAAAGAAGTCACAGTAAACATGATTGTCATGTCAAGTGAATGTTCATAGTGAACGTTCAGACAATGTTCAGACAATGTCAGAAGTGCACACCTTTTGTAACAAAACAAAAATAGAGATTTGGTCATAAATAATAACAACCATTAAAGTGTCAAAGATGTAAGAAATAAGTGAATGAAATTACACCAATTTTTTTTCTTACAGTGAGTGAACGTTCAGCGTTAACGTTCAGGAAACGTTCAGACAACGTTCAGATAATGTTCAAACAATGTTCAGACAATGTTCAGACAATGTTCAAACAATGTTCAGACAATGTTCAGACAATGTTCAGACAATGTTCAGACAATGTTCAGACAATGTTCAGACAATGTTCAGACAATGTTCAGACAATGTTCAGACAATGTTCAGAGTTCAGGCAATGTTCAGACAATGTTCAGACAATGTTCAGGCAATGTTCAGACAATGTTCAGACAATGTTCAGACAATGTTCAGGCAATGTTCAGACAATGTCAGAAGTGCACACTTTTTGTAACAAAACAAAAATAGAGATTTGGTCATAAATAATAACAACCATTAAAGTTTCAAAGGTGTAAGAACTAATTGAATGAAATTACACCAATTTTTTTTTTTACAGTGAGTTACCGTTCAGCGTTAACGTTCAGGGTTAACGTTGAGGCAACGTTCAGACAACGTTGGGTCCTGAACATTCGACATTCGACCTTTAGACGACGTTCACTGAACGTCATCTGAACATTTGCTTGCTAGCTGGGAAAATTCGTATGTTGGAACCCGAAACACGTGTCGCTCGTAAGTCCGGATTTTCGGTCGTAAGTCGGAAAATGTATGCTAGCGCTACTACGAACACCCATTTTTCAACACAAGCGTACATACTGGTTCATAAACATGCTCAGAACTTTGTTTACAAATGGTTAGCGAACACACTTTCATCTAAAAACACATACCAGTGCTGTATTTTCTGTATGTTCTGTACAACTTTACTGTTCGTTAGTCAGCTCGTAAGTCCGGAACCTCGTATGTCGATGACGTTGTAAGTCGGGGACCACCTGTATTGTTTCGCGTTTGTTGCACACTTTCCAACTTGTGGATACTAAATGGAGTCCGTTTCAAAACAGGTTTGAGATCGTTTTGAGACATGTTTGAGATGGATGTGCGACACTCACAATGACAAAGGCTATTCTGAGAGAATTTGTTTTGCAAATTTCTCAAATACGTTTAAAATTTCTTTGAGACAAGAGAAAGACCCCATGACCTGTGAATAGATTGAGAACACATCTGATTGCTTTGAGACATTTTTGAAACCTACTGACAAACTTCTGTTTGCAGCTTAAGACCGACAGCCACAGCCCAGCTCAATGGCTCTTTGGTAACCAGATGCATAACTCGTGAAAATGAAAAAGAACCGGTTCATTTATTTATTAATTTTTTTTTACCTAAAGGGTTTTGTAACCTGTGTTTTTGTTCTGCAGCCACCAAACGTTTTCATTCCTCGAGTACTGTGACGCATTACGATGGAAGGGTGCTAGTGGAAATAGTTCTGTTGGTGTGGTCAGTGAACGTCTTTCATGCAGACCACTGCTCTGCACTAATTATTTTCAACGGTGTGAGTAAAACCTGTCACCAGATGAATTACTACAGTGCAACAGAGTGTGTCCACTGCACCAGTTCACAGTGTGTATCCCAACCCCTACAGATAGAGTATTACTGTACTTGTGAAAAACTGTTACTGCTACCGTGCTTTTTCCTTCTTTCATGCATCCAGAATCTTCCCTGTTTGTCTCTAATGACATGCCTGCTATAACAGTGGCAGGCAGAAATAAAGAGTGAGGGGATGAATCATTCCAACCAGTCCTCCAGAATCGGCTGCATTCCTCTGTTTGTCATCAGCCTGCCTGGTGAGGGGAAACGGGGTGAAAGAGGAAAGCCACCTCATTGTTCTCAGGGTGACGTCAGACATTCTACAGTAGCTTTAACACAGACAGAAACATGTATGACATGCTGTGAAGCCCACAGCATGTGGAGATCAATCACCTTTTTTCTGGATGGGTTCTTTTTTCAAAGCTTCTCTTCCTTTATATCTAAAAGTCAAAACAATCTCTCAGTGGTGGCTGGTCAATAGAGGGCGCTAGCCAGGGCGTAACTTTAGGTCTAACATTGGAGGGCTTATGCTCTCTACCTATTTATTTATCGAATAAATTACTTTTTTTAAATGATTCAGGATATTTTAGGGTTAAAATATGTTGTAGGCCTAATGCTTTTACTGTGATTAACTTAAAGGTCCACCGACATGATTTTTTTACTATTCATAAAATTGCTCAAAATATATATATTTTATCATTTAAATATGTTCCTTTATGCAAACTAAATGATAAATCACTTTAATTTTGCTTTAAAGGTGATTTTGAACTTCAAGCCGTGTTTAATCATGGGAAATCTGATTACACCCGAACGCACCATCTGTGATGTCACACCGGGCAGAGCTCTGGGCTTGTCACAGTGCGTAGGTATGAGCAGCTCGACATGAAGGTAAGTCTGATACAGCATCAGACCTAAATTAGATCCTGTTGTTTCTTGTTCCATCACCCAAACTATTTTCTGCTTCCCAAAATGAAGACAAATAACTCAAATCTTCACAGATTGCTAAATTTGTCGGGTTTTAAATGGTCCGCTATTAAAGAGACCAGAGCTCTCTGCCCAGTGTTACGTCACAGATGGTGCGTTTGTGTGTAATTGGATTTCCCATGATTAAACACGGCTTGAAGTTCAAAATCACTTTTAAAGCAAAATTAAAGTGATTTATCATTTTGTTTGCATAAAACATATTTAAATGATAAAATATATATATTTTGAGCAATTTTATGAATAGTAAAAAAATCATGTCGGTGGACCTTTAACTTTCCTGTTTTCTCTGTACCGGTATTTATTCTGCTCCTTTTTTGTTCCACATAGGTTCAACAAGTAAGAAAAAAACTCACAATTTTACTGCATTTTTTTCCAGCCATAACACATATTTTACATTTTTAAGATTTATTATATAACAAACCTTAATTTCACAATTTTCAAAGAGTATGTATTTACCTGGTTCACTACAGTTTAACTAGGAAAAATTACAACAAATGATTCAAATACAGCCATAAAGAGCAGAGTAAATCCCTGTATGTTATCTTCAGCAATTATGCTTAAATGTTCATATTGTGTAAATTGAAATCATATTAAAGTTACTTAAAAACAAGAGAGTTACAGCTGTGTATTTAACCAGTTCATTTCAACTGTGTTAAAGCACTTGCAAGACTATGGCAGTTTCAAATCATTTGATTTTGTGAGTGCAGCAATTATCTATGAAAGAAAGTCAAAAACACAAAAGATTAATTTTTTTTCACCACTGTATTGACACCAATAAACTATATACAGCAAAAGTCTTGTGCACAATTCATGACAACAGTCTACATCAAAGAATACAGTGTGGCAAACTGAAAAGCATATTACACTTTGACTCTAAACAAACAAAACCATGTAAATACTGCTCATCTTTGGTATCAGCCTGTAGCTGTTTTTGGGCTTTCAAACAAAAGCACCAAACACCTGTTTGTGTCTTGGTGTAAAATAAATAAACTGTGTGCACACTGACTTCTTAGTTAAGCTGTCCAATTTGTCCTGATGGATGTGACACACTGCAACATGGTTCAGCCTCTGCTGTGTCATAGTTGAGCACAGTGGCGGCTGGTGATTTTTTTTATGGGGGGGGCGCCATAAAAATTTTTAAGCATGTGTAGAAGTATGCATAATTATGTTTGTATACTGTAAAGTACGTTTGTTCATGTTTTTATTTGTATATATCAGGTGTATCCATTTGTATAACACTATCATTAATAAAACATGGTTCATCTTCACCTTGTTTGAGGCATCAGTGTGAAAAGAGAATGGGAGTGTTCTGCTTCCACTTTTCAATTGTTGGACAACTTCTATCATATTCTGTTATAATTATTTTAGTAATACAAGTTCATAATATAAATAGAATTGTGAGGGTCCAGACTTAAATAAGGACAAAGGTGTTCAAAAATCCACCAAATAATTCAATTTAATAGTTCCAAAAATAAACTAACAAAGAATAAAATTTCAATGAAAAATAAATCAAAAGATAATAACAAATTTGGGCCCAACTTAAACAGGTCAACTGAAGTCTAACAAGGAGGAATGATTCCAGATTAGATTTTAAATAACTGATTTATGGGGAAGAAAAATGACCCTGGATAAACAGAAGAAAATGGATGGATGGATATTGGTAATTTCACTGCTTTATCTTCTGTTGTACCGTGGGATTGAACTCGTGACCAGCTGCCTCGGCGACTGCCCGGCACGTCTCTGTGACTTTCTGCAGAAGAGCTGTTCCTGTGATGCTGACGTGGGTGGACGCACCTCCCCCGATTGGAGCAAAGGCCACAGTGGGAGCCGAGAGAGCCAAAGTCAGCAGGGCAAAACCCAAGAAGGAAGCCATAGAGTCTGTAGAGATAAAGATTATGATTATATTATTAACTGTAAAAGACAAGCTGGAGTTGTTTCTTCATGGTATATCCAGACGTTTATAAAAAAGACATCAGAATAAGGCAAATTACCCATCACCAATTTCTAAATGAAAGAAAGTAAAATGTTACAAAAGTGTGTTCCAGGTAAATGAAATTATTTTTTTAAAGAGTTCTTAGGGAAAATGGGAAATAAACACCAGATAAGATAAGCAGCTTTCCACTCCATGGTTTGTATTCCTAGCTCCAAAAGATTTCCAGTAAATGGAGATAAAACAAATTAATAAAAATAAAACACACCTACTCATTGCCAACATAATTGTTGCACTTTTCCAGAATTAGTCCATTAGAAATAAAACAGAAATCTAAAAACTTTTATATTTTTCAGAATAATTTTTATTCTGCTAAATTTTGCATTTGTTTCCTGAATTTATTTGCTGTAAAATGTAATTGAAACTATAGCTATTTTTATTATGTCTTGTCAGATTTAAAAAAAAAATCTCAACACCTAAATTACTAAGAAAAAGAATGATCAGTAAATACTTAACACTTGTACTCAGGCCAACATGGTGCTATTTATAGTGGTACGACATTTAAATAAATGTAAAAGTTTATCAATATAACATATTTAGATAATTTAAATTAATTGAAAAAAAAAATCTGTTTTACAGTGAAAGTAAAAAATATATATAATTTCAGTTAAGAAATAAACATCCTACCTTTATGGTTCCCTGCCGTGGCTCCACTGGTGCTCAAACACATATAAAGGACAGAGCCACCGCTTTTTTACAGCTGTATATATGTACCGGAGGTACACATGTACACACAGTTATGTACATATACTGCATGAAGGGTGGAGATTAGAACTCATGGCTGCAATCAGAAATTATTGACAGGGTTTCCCTCATAAACTGCTGATGATTGATACTGTCATAATGCTGTAGAACATTCAGCTTGTACTGTTAAATGATAAATATTGCGAAATATGCCACTCCTTTAAAAGAAGGAAAATATCTGTAAAACTATAATATTAGGTGTGACAGTTGTGGAATGAAAAAAGAGATGGATGTGGAAGACCAAACTCTGCTCACTTCATGAAGTGCCTTCAGGAAGATGCCCTTCCTGATGCAACCACAGACCACCGAGCTGCCACAGCCCTCTCTGTGGAGCAGAGAGCTGCCCAGGGCACCCAGGGGAGCAGATGTTAGGAGTTAAGGGCCTTGCTCAAGAGGCCAGGGTGGGTCGCAGATGTGGGTTTTTCACCTTTCCCACCTTTGATGTTGTTGGCACTGGGAGTTGAACCAGTGATTTTCCCAATCACAGGCCCACCTTGTCTAGCTTCTGCGCCATCACTCCCCACCCCCTAAGATTTAGTATGAACTGTAATATTTAATAGAGAGTCAGTAAAGTTGCTGCATCTCCAAGGGCGTAACTTAAGTTCTAACATTGGGGGGGTTATGCTCTCTACCTATTTATTTATCGAATAAATTACTTTTTTTTATGATTCAGGATATTTTATGGCTAAAATATATTGTAATGCTTTTACTGTGATTTACTTAACTTTCCTGTTTTCTCTGTATTTATTCTGCTCCTTTTTTGTTCCACATAGGTTCAACAAGTAAGAAAAAACTCACTACAGTATTTTTCTGCATTTTTTTCAGCCATAACACATGTTTTACATTTTTAAGATTTATTATATAACATACCTCAATTTCACAATTTTCAAAGAGTGTGTATTTACCTGGTTCACTACAGTTTAACTAGGAAAAATTACAACAAATTATTCAAATACAGCCATAATATGACAAGAGCAGAGTAAAACCCTGCATGTCACCTTCAGCAATTATGTTTAAATGTTCATATTGTGTAAATTGAAATTATATTAAAGTTACCTAAAAACAAGAGAGTTACAGCTGTGTATTTAACCAGTTCATTTCAACTGTGTTAAAGCTGCACTATGTAACTTTGTAGTGCAGTCTGTTTCTCAATTTCTGATGTTCTGTGCATGAGAATTCTCCACCATGCCTCCATGCCAGCAGTATCTGCTCCAGCTTACCTTAGATCTGGGATGAAGTCTTCATTTCTGCACATTATATAATAGTTCTATTTGTGTGTGTTTTTTATAGCAACCAAGTACCAGGATAACAGATTTAATTGTGCTTGTAGCCTGACTACTACTGTAAAATTGTAATTCACTGATTAAAATGTTAATTTAAATGAAACTGTTTCTAGTTATAATCATAACAGATGACAAAATAAGTGTTAATTGTGCAAAAATAAATTACAAAACAATTATGAAAAATGTAAAACAAGCTTTAATGAAGTACATTTACTACTATTGTTTATTAATTACATCATGTCAAGTCAGCAGGAGCAACATCACCAAAATCACAACAACAAAAACTGAGTGCTGTAAGTTTAATCTGCACAAACATTTTCAATCAGGGCTCAAAATAGAAATGCCTCTGAAAATTGCACCAAATCTCACAAAAAACTCTTCAGCCAAGTCATTTTGAGAAAATGAAGGTGGAGTCTGCAATGCATGTTTTCAGCATGTCAGCCAGTGCAGGTGTGAAATATACTGTATTGTGGAGCAGGAGCAGCAGCCGTCCCTCCAACCTGACAACAGCCTGGTTTCTGGAGCAGGTGAACCACTGGTTTGATCTGATGTCCTCTCGTCACCCCGTGTCTTCTGGCAGAGTTCCTGGACATTAAGGAGACATTTCACAGTCCTGTCCTAAGTGTGGAGCAGCTGATTGGAAACACAGGTCCTTCTGATTTCACCAACAGTGAAACCTGTATTCTGTACCATCTTACAGGATACATAATAAATAAAGTCATCAAACATTCCAACATCTGTGATGGATGCTCAAGTTCAATTAAGCAAAATGATGAGACTCTGGAAGGAGAGCATGGTACCACTGACACTGAAGGAATTCAAACCAGGAGTCCTGTGTCGGCCATCACATGAAGCCTTCAGTCTGGTCCAGAAAGTTGAAAGGCTTTTCAGAACAAGGACCAGTCAATCCTTCATGGAGCTCCCCAACACCATGGATACTCTATGAAGAGAAGCAAGTGCATTAGAAAGCATTCTTCCTTCATGTCATGATGTACAAAAAAAATTAACCAGGTTCATCAGACAGAGACTAAGAATAGCAGCAAAACACATCTTAAATTAAATAAAAATAATTCTGTGCAATGCTGGGCATCTTTGACAAATGATCTATAATTTGAACTAGATTAAACCACATAAATCTCTCAGAAAAAAAGGCTAAGTATTTTCTGGAATTATCATAAAAAATAAAAATATAAACTTTGAAACAAACGATGAATTAGACAGAAACAGACCCAGTTAAACCAATTTAACATGTTTAATTAACAAAAAACTGGCGACATGAAATATTACTGTTGATAAATTGTGGTCAGAACAGTCAGCTAACGCCTCAAAGGGGCAAAAAAATGCTGTATTTTCATCAACTTACCCGAGAAATCACAGAGAATGTACTGTACTGCGTTCAAGGTAGAACCGCTGCTGTTTGTGACTTTCAGTATCTCCTTGACCCCACGTGACTTCCGCATTCCATTCTTTGTCAGTGGGAGTGTCGCAACTGCTCTGGCTGGCTGCTGCTGAGGGGGAGGAGGAGGAGGGGGAGGCTGGAGGACAGAACGGCAGCTTTTACGCACAGAGAGAGCAGTCTTAAACTGAAACGGCTCCTCCGAGCGCACCTCCAGTTAATCCGGGAGCTTGAAATGTCATTTTATTGGGGGGGTTATATTGACTGGATCAAATTATTGGAGGGGTTATATCCCCCCCATCCCCCGTGTAAATTACGCCTATGTGCATGTCAAGTGTTATATGACAGGTGGAAGAGAGTCTGGAGATGATGTGGATGACAGAATTTTACACCAGTTGACGTTTATAGATTGATTTTGCGGGTAAACCAAATAAAAGGGAGTTACGGTGAAGAAGGGTCAGAGGTCATAGTTAGAGCAGTGTAGTTTCATGCTACAACGGTAATGATAGGAAGTGGACCACCAGTGAACCAGAACAGCAGTATTGTTGGGTGAGAAGCATGAACGGAGGTGAAAGCCAGCTGAAAGAGTGATGTTACTTACTGTATTTGGGCTTGAAACAACAATGTGTTGTCTAGGATGACACCCAGACTCTCAACCTGTGGACTGTGGAGAGGGAGAAACTGAGGTGCAGTCAGTGAGTCTGGAGTCACTGGGTGAATTTGTTGCAGATGAGTAGAATCTCTGTTTCATCACGATTCAGTTTGAGGAAGATGTTAGAAAACCAGGATCTGATGTTATGTAAGCAGTCAGAATGTGAGGTGGGAGGGTGGAGGTGGGTGTGGTGGACAGATACAGCTGGGTGTCATCTGCGTAACAGTGGAATTGGATGTTATGATTTTGGAAGTATATTATTTTTTTAAAAATAGCGGGCTGAGGACAGAGTCTTGTAGAACACCAGAACAGAGAGGAGATGGATGAAAGACACATGACTTTAATTGAAATTCTGTGTACGACAAGAAAGATAATAAATGAGCTAGTTAGGGGTGTGCCAGAAATATCAATGCAAGAAAGATCACCAAAAAGTTACCAGTAAATCATGTCATCTGGACAGTTTTCTTTTTAGAAGAAACGTGTCGTCTTTCATCCAAAAGACTTCAGTCTGAGGCTTGCCAACCGGGTCCGTCGTATTAAGAAGCGTCTTTCTTTTTTTCCCCTCTTTTCCTTTTATAGATGGCCTCCCTTCTCACCTTACAGCCATCCTCTTCACACCATTATGATTTTTTTATAGGAAAGAAAGAAAGGAAAGACAGAAAATAAGACTACAAAACATAACAATTATCCACAAAAAGAGCACAAGGCAAACACACCCGACCGCCGTCTGCAACCCTGCAAAGTACATGACAGAACACGACAACAAAACACATGCATAAAAGGGACATAACATTCATGACTTTGCAGTAGATTTCTATAAATACAGGTATTCCCCGTCTTACGAGCGCTCTTACATACGAGGTTCCGGACTTACGAGCTGGCGAACAAGCAGTAAATTTGTAAAAAATACAGCACTTTTTTGTGTTTTTAGATGAAAGTGTGTTAGCTAACCGTTTGGAAACACGTTTCTGAGCATGTTTATGAAGTAGTATGAATGTTTTTGATGAAAAACGAGTGTTCGTAGTAGCGCTAGCATAAATGTTCCAACTTACGAGCGAAAATCCGGACTTACGAGAACACGTGTTTCATGTTCTGACGTACGAGATTTCGCCTTACGAGATACTCGGAGGAACGGAACTCGCTCGTAAGTCTGGGACCACCTGTATATATACCTACAAATATATATACAGTATATATAATGTACATACATATACATTCATATGCAGTCACATACCCATCTACATATCTACATATGATATCTACATATACATCCCTGCATCCATTTGTGTGTGGTTGTGAGCATGCATAAGTGAATAAGGCTTCTCTAATAGAATATTCAATAGCGACCGTGAAGCATCAGAGATCCGCCCCCCAAGACTCGAGGCAAACATAAGGGGGACCAGAGGCCAAGACCCCAAGAAGGACCCCGAGCGCAGAGCCCCCAGGGCCACCCAAACAGGACGAACCACTCACCCACCCCCCAGATCCGACCATAACCGGAAGAGCCCCACCAGCGACTACACACAATGACCCCCCGGGGCCAACAGCGACATGTTCACAGGCCCCCGCCGGAACCCGCTGCACCGATGTAGCCCCAGGCCTAGGCACCAAGGCCCGGGGACGCCCAACCCTCAGGCCACAGCCCGACAGGACCAGAGGACCCGAGCCCCACCAGGCCGAGCCGACACACGCCCAAGCGCCCAACCCCCGACACCGAGGGCCCCAAGCGCACTGACAGGACAGGGCACACCCCACTAGGGGGCCACGTGCTAGGGGCGTGACGCCAAGCAGCCAAGAAGCATCTTTCTGATGTGTTTCAAACCAGTCTGCTGTGGAGTTCCCAGACAGCATGGCTTTGCACATACAAAATGGAGGACCATCAGTCAAACAACAAATCATTAATGCATAACAATGAAATGTTATGGGTAAAATTGCAAGAAAGACTGTTTATGAGAATGGTGTGTGAGATGCTGTCAAAGAATACACCTAAATAGAGGAGGATGAGAATGGAGAGGAGTCCAGAGTGAGCAGCTGGAACTCAGATTTAAATTGTTCGTAGAGATTACTGTTAGAGCCTTGGAAGCACAACATACTGTACTTTAAAGACTTGGTCTCCACATCAGTGAACCATTCTCACCACTACTGCAGTGACTCTCAGTGAACCTACCATTCTGTTTGTGAAAACCAGTAAATCTTGTTGCCCGGAGAAGCAAATTTAAAAACAAACGGAGGAAATGAGAAATGGAGATGTGAAGGCCAATTACCGGTACTTTAGGAGCAATGTGCTCTTGACAAAGCATCCGCAACTATATATTCAGTGACCTTTCGTGTGGCAAACGTCCAGGACAAAGATTACCAGAAACTATCGCATCAGTCTGTTGTTTGGACAATGCATGAAATGTTAATGGGTTAGGGTCTGTGTGTACCACAAAAAGCCCGAGGGTCAGAACCACAAGAATGATCGACGGCTTCCTGCCACATGCTGTCAGGCTGTCGACTATTATCTGGCATGTCCTAAACTAATTATTCAACCCATTACGTATTATATATTCATATTTTATTATTTCAGGAGGCACTTTACTGCCTAAGTGTCTCAGGGATGTGTGCATGTGGGATTTGGGGATGGGAGTGAGTAGGAGGAGCGTCTAGATTTGAGGGTGTAATTGTTTTTATTGGATCCCCAGTGAGAAATGTCTAATTTTTTTTCTCCACTACCACTGCATGTGCAGCTAAAATGATAACAAAGGTACTTTTGATATAATTTGAAGATGAGCAGAAAACTCTACATAGCTGGTTGAACATTGTTCTGCTTTCTTTAATCTGGGCGAGGTATCATGTTGTCCTCCAAAATCAAGATCTTTAAACCTCTTTTAGTCTTAATAGTTTGTCAGGTTAATTTACCCTGGAATAAGTGACCTGGGCATACCTGTCAAGTTTTGGATTTAAAGATAAGGGAAATTTTCTGCCGGGTACTCCGAGCCATCCCACTACCCAACCAAAGTCCAGGACCCCTTACATTTTAAGACAGGTTTACAAGAAATCTAAAATAACTACCTATCAGCCACTTACAAACCAGTTATGTTTGTGTGTCTATCTAACATTCAAACCTATTTTGTGAAAAGGATTAGTTGCTATAATTTAAAGGGAATGGAAATGTTTGTTAAACCTAAGTTTAGAACCAGTTTAAAGGGTAGGTCTACTACAATAAGAGGAATTGATCTTTGGAATGGACTAGAGGACAATGTAAAAATGTGAAGTCCATACTAATATTTAAGAAAATGATTAAAACTATTTTATTGAAGAGTTACATTTAAGTTGATTCTAATATAACAAATTATATTAGATATTTTGATGTGACTGTATATCTCTGATGAGACTGTATTATTTTGTATTACAAATAAGTATATTTATGTTTGAATTGATAGTTTGAATTGATTGTTTGATAAGGAGCAGATATGATAAGAAATGTTTTCTTCTTCTGCTTCCTTTCATTTTATGTTATGTTTAATTTTTCTTTAAAAAAATTGTCATTGTTTTTAATATGAAATGAATAAAATTATACAATACAATACAATGTGATCACAATCTGATAGGCCTACCTTTGTGCTTGACGGATTTTTCATGCAGTCGGACACTGCGGTAAAGTTAGTTTTACGTTGGAAGTTGGATATTCGAGCTCCGTGGCTTCAGGGGTGCGTTGCTCTCGTCAGTCCGCTTCATGGAGTCTGATTTCGGCAGTCTGACGGACACCGTTCCTTCCCCCATGAGACACTAAAGTCGCAGTTACAAATCTTACAAAACGCGTAATTGTGCCCCCCACCCTACTCTTCTTTTAGGAAAAGTAAATTCGCTGTCCCATTTTTCAAGATATTTACACGAAGTCTTAACTTTTTTGGCCTTTTCTCTCGTTACATTCATCCATCTCTGGTGTGTTTTTCCGGGTTCCGCTGCCAGCACAAACATTGCGAGAACTTCCACCGAGGCTACTGCAGGTGGCAGTTCTCGCGAGGCTAGTGACATAATTCAGAGGCACTGGAATGTTTTTTTTTAAAGAATATTATAATACGGGAAATTTCCGGGAAAATAATAATTCGGGATGACAAGGGGAAAGAGGGGTAAAATACGGTAGTTTCCCGGCCAAAACGGGAGACTTGACAGGTATGGCGCCGCACCCCACTAAAATCACAGGAGTACTCGGACACCCTCCATGTTACAACAATGATTCCGTAGAGGGGTCGAACACCTTTTCACAAGATGCATTCGGTCCCCAAAAAAATCGGATCCGACCCCAGGCCGTAGCCATAATTTCCGAACCCCACCCAACCCAACAAATTAACAGTAATTACAGGTCCGAACCCGAAAAACCCCTGACGTATTTAATTAAGCTTTGACTGCTTATATAGTTATTAACGGTCAGCGGACACGCATGGCTGACAGGGCAGAAGATCAGAGCTGAGGGGGTGTTTGTCCTTTCATGGCCCTCAAAGCGCATTGAATCCCTGTTTCTGCCTGCATTCTGCATTATTCAGACAAGGACCCTACTCTGATGTGTCGTATATTTTGTAATTGCACCTGTTTGGGTCGTCGGTAACTGAATCTTTTTTAAGTTACACCACCTTCTAAAGGAAAGAACAAAAATGTCTCACTTGTTTGAATGTTTTTCTTTATTTACATTAACTGAACTTCTTTTATTTTTATTTTTTACAAACCTCTTTCAAGGCCGTCTGCATACGGTTAAATGGCCACGTGCGGCAAGTGAATGTATTTTCTTATTTTTATTCTTTATTCATTTAAAATTTAAAAGAACACAAAAAAAACTATACAATTCCACGTAAATAAAAAAAATCAAACATTGCATGAAATGAAAGGAAACAGAAGAAGATAAAATCTTATTATGTCTGCCCCCTTTTTAACAAAATTATTTCAAACATTCAATTCAAACAACAATATTCCAAAAAAATTACTCAATAAATAACTCATCATACTTTACCATTCATAAATTTTGAAACAAACCAATTTATATATATTTTCCAGAAACCTAATTTTATTAATTTTTTAAACAAAGTCATTGTTTTTGCAACTTTGATATCGTTTTCTAAACCATTCCATAGACCTATTCCATAAATTATAATAGACCTACTCTTTAAACTAGTTCTATGTTGTGGCATAACAAAAATATCTGTACCCTTACGATTGTAAGTACTCCTTCTTTTTACAAATAGTGTTTGGATATTTGAGGGTAATGTGAAGTTCTGCGCCTTGTACAATATTAAGAGTATATTGTAGTCAACCAGATCATAAAATTTCAGTAATTTTAATTTGCAAAACAAACCATTTGATGGATGGTAATAGCGCTTTCTAGTGATAATCCTTATAGCTCTTTTCTGTAAAATAAAAATGGGCTTAGTTATAGTTTTGCACGCTGTAAACCTCAACGCAATAAATTAAATGCGGGATTATTATTGCATTGTACAACAAATACATTGCTCTGTCATTTAATAGATCTTTAACTCTATACAGCACTGCAGTAGATCTTGATATTTTAGTTTTTACAGAATTTATGTGTTGTTTCCATGACAACGTATCATCAATAATTACACCCAAAAACTTCACTTCCCTTACCCTATATCTCAGAGCCATCAATCGTAAAAGGAACATCAACAGTTTTCTTTTTCTTACTGAAAATCATATACAGGTAGTCCCCGACTTACGAGCGCTCTTACATACGAGGTCCCGGACTTACGAGCTGGCGAACGAGCAGTAAATTTGTAAAAAATACAGCACTTTTTTGTGTTTTTAGATGAAAGTGTGTTAGCTAACCGTTTGGAAACACGTTTCTGAGCATGTTCATGAACTAGTATGAACGTTTTTGATGAAAAACGAGTGTTCGTAGTAGCGCTAGCTTAAATTTTCCGACTTACGACCGAAAATCCGGACTTACGAGAACACGTGTTTCATGTTCCGACGTACGAATTTTCGTCTTACGAGCGACTCGCAGGTACGGAACTCGCTCGTAAGTCGGGGACTACCTGTAATTAGTTTTGTCTAGGTTCAATGATAATTCATTTAATTTAAACCAATGTTGTATTTTAACAAATTCAATATTTATCAACTCAAACAATTCTTCCAAGTCTTTGCCCGCACAAAAGAAAGTAGTGTCGTCAGCAAAAAGAACACATTTAAGGACATCGGACACCTTCATTAAATCATTTACATATAAAATGAATAACTTAAACCACGTTTCCATATATTTGGATCGTCAGCCGCGCACGTCTGCTGATGCAATAAAAAGCTTGAAACCGGCCCGGCCAGCACATAAGGCACATTATTATGGCCCGGCCCTAATCCGGGTTGGGTGGGGCCGGGCTCCGGGTTTGGGTTAGAAATGACAGCTTTATTTCACATACAATCCAAGTATTTAATGTTTAAGTTCACTCAATAGGAAAATTACTTATTGTTCCAAATTACTATCCGAGTTTTTGGTTTCACTTTATCTTGATGCAGTTCTTGAAAAATAACTTACAAAGTTTGCTTGGCAACATGGTAGAATAATAAAGTTTTCTTGTTTATTTATGACGTTACCTTTGTGTCTACTCAGGCCAAAAACTATATTTTTTTTTAAACAACACTTTTACAATCTTCTATAGAAAAGTCTTTGTGTCCTGCCTTGACATTCCTTTGAGATCTAGAGTGGGGAAAAAAAACATAAAACTCATTGTCGTCTTTGACTGATTGGTTCAAAGTGCACTCAGTTCCATGGGACAGAGAACAGGAAAACAGTAAAAGGAAGGAAATCAGGTTCACCCACCTAGGAGTGGCCAGGACATAAAAGTAAAGTGTTCCATCTTCTGCACAACTCAAGCAGCCACATAGACAGAGTGCAAAGAAAAATTGTGATTTATTTACAGGTAGTAGATATTTTAGCAAACAAAGTCTTACCAACATCACGTGGAGCAAGACCAAAATGACAAACAGAACCATCTTATAAGGGACTGCCTAGTGGCAGCCACCTATTGTTATCCACCAAACAATGGTTTTTTAACTTTATATCTTACTCTTCTGTCAACCTTAATACGGCCCGAACCGCAATGTGTAACCCAACAAATTTATATCAAAATGACCGGCTTGGCACCGTGATGTGTGCTATTACTTTTATTGGTGTTTTGAGTTACCACGGTGACGTATATTGCAAAGGAAGATGCCATTTTCCCATACAAAACACCTGATATAACACTTCTCACACTAATTGCTACTGTGAGGTCACATGACAGAGCGAAGTGCTTCCTGAAGAAAATTTAGAAAGTCACTGTTGGATTTGTTTGAAACTCACTGAAAGTAATTTTCAGATGTATCTCTAGAAATGATTAACGTTTGGAGAATTTTGATTCAAAACGGCTGTCACAGCTATGTCGGCAAACACAAAATTAACTATAACTCACTGATTCTGTAAGATATTGAGCTGAAATTTAGCATGGTCATTGCTAAGAGTGAGTTGTTATACATTCCTAATGCATATCAAATATCCAAAATGGCTGCCTAAGCTAAAAGGGAAAAAAATATGGTAACTCAGCCGTTTTTAGAGCTATTCAGCTGAAATTTGGTATATTGGTAGATGTGAACGATCCCTAATAGATTCTGACTGGAAATCAAAAATCTAGATGGTCGCCTGAGCTTAAAATTAAAAAAATACTTTAAATCAGCCATTTTTAGAGATACAGGTAGTCCCTGACTTACGAGCGCTCTTACCTACGAGGTTCCGTACTTACGAGCTGGCGAACGAGCAGTAAATTTGTAAAGAACATACAAAAAATACAGCACTTTTATGTGTTTTTAGATGAAAGTGTGTTAGCTAACCGTTTGGAAACAAGTTTCTGAGCATGTTTATGAACTAGTATGAACATTTGTGATGAAAAACGAGTGTTCGTAGTAGCGCTAGCATAAATTTTCCGACTTACGACCGAAAATCCGGACTTACGAGAACACGTGTTTCGTGTTCCGACGTACAAATTTTCGTCTTACGAGAGCCTCGCAGGAACGGAACTCGCTCGTAAGTCGGGGACTACCTGTATTGAGCTGAAATTTGGTGTGTTGGTAGCTGAGAGCAATGCCCATTAAAGACTGAATTATAATCTAAAATTTCAATATGGGCACCAAAGCTGCATTTAAGTGGCTTTAAATCAGCTATTTTTACACATGCAGGGCTGAAATTTGGTGTGGTTATAACTAAGATCCCTGAAATTTCCAATCACATACTGAATCCAAATCAAAAATCCAAGATGGCCACCTTTAGCTAAAAGAGAAATAAATTGACAACAGTCATTTTTAGAGCTATTCAGTTGAATTTTGGTACAGTGGTAGCTGAGAGTGAACCCCAACACATAGCACTGTCAAATCAAAAATTTACATTGGCAGCAGCATGTCAGTCCCTGTCAAACTTTCTACAAAGTAATTTCACATATCTTATTCACTCACCTATTTATAAAAATAAGATTAAACAAAAAAATGTTTTTTTATCTACCTGGACTAACAAAAACAGAAGAGAAGGATCTTAAAACAAATGGCAGCCCACACTACAAAACTCCACACAAAACCATTAGAAAAATAGTTGGTTGGGATGCACAAAGAAATGAAACCACATCATCACTTCCTCAGCTCATCCAAATACATTCATTCATTCATTCAACCTTTATTTATTCAGGTTAATCCCATTGAGCCTCGAGGACTCATTTACACGAGAGACCTGGCTACAAACAAAGAATGATGACTACAGCAACAGATTTTCCTTGGACAATCAACAATAGACAGTCATAAGAGAGAAATACATTTTTTTTTTTAACAAGTTAAAACAAAGATGCCAAAGTAGCAAAACAGACAGATTATAAGGCAAATGTAGAAAATCAAAAACAGGAACATGTCTGCATACACACACAGCACAGTCTCATCAGATGGTCAATCCCTGTTCAGCTCATAGGTTTTTGGGCCAGTCATGACTGGTTACCCGAACACTAAAAATAAAGTAAACATTTCAAAATGGCTGCTACTATATACACTGAACAAAAATATAAATACACCACTTTTGTTTTTACCCCCATTTTTCATGAGCTGAACTCAAAGATTAAGATATGTTTCTATGTACACAACTGGCCTTTTTCCTTCAAATATTGTTCACAGGTTTGTTTCAATCTGTTAGTGGGCACTTCTCCTTTGTTGAGGTAATCACTCCATCTCACAGGTGTGGCATATCAAGATGCTGATTAAACAGCATATTGTACAGGTATGTCTTAGGCTGACAACAATAAAAGGCTGTTCTAAAATTTGCTTTTTTTTTCCACTCAGCACAATGCCACAGATCAGATGTTGCAAGTTTTGAGGGAGTGTGCAGTTGGCATGCTGACGGCAAGAATGTTCACCAGAGCTGTTGCCCATTAATTGAATGTTCATTTCGCCACCATAAGCCGTCTCCAAAGGCGTTTCAGAGAATTTGGCAGAACATCCAACTGGCCTCACTATCACAAACCACGTGTAACCATGTCAACCCAGGGCCTCCACATCCAGCATCTTCACCTCCAAGACCATCTGAGACCAGACATCTGCTGCAACAGTCGGTTTGCATAATCAAAGAATTTCTGCATACGTTTTCAGAAACTGTTGCAGAGAATCTCATCTGCATGCTCGTTGTCCTCATCGAGGTCTCCGACTGACAGATTGTTGTCATAACCAACTCGAGTGGGCAAATGCTCACGTTCGATTTGTTGGAGAGGTGTTTTGCCATTCATCCATGACCATCATGTTGCAGAATGATGATGCACAACCCCATGTTGCAATATCCATCCATTCTCTTCCGCTTATCGGGTCGCGGGGGTAGCAGCCTAAGTAGGGAGGCCCAGACTTCCCTCTCCCCAGCCACTTGGAGCAGCTCCTCCGGGGGAATCCCAAGGCGTTCCCAGGCCAGCCGAGAAACATAGTCCCTCCAGCGCGTCCTGGGTCTTCCTCTGGGTCTCCTCCCGGTGGGACATGCCCGGAACACCTCACCAGGGAGGCGTCCAGGAGGCATCCTAACCAGATGCCCGAGCCACCTCAACTGGCTCCTCTCGATGTGGAGAAGCAGCGGCTCTACTCCGAGTCCCTCCCGGATGACTGAGCTTCTCACCCTATCTCTAAGGGAGAGTCCAGACACCCTGCGGAGAAAACTCATTTCAGCCGCTTGTATCCGAGATCTCGTTCTTAAACTGGTTTGTTAGAGGACAATTTTCTGACTGGTAGTTTTTTGGCCATTGTAAAATTAAAAATATCTAATGATTTGTTGATATTTGTAAATTTTAAGACAAAAAAAAGACAAGATTGTCATAAAGAAGGAAAAACTACTTCCGGCACTCGGCAAGGCAGGTCGCATATCTTTCTGCTCTTCCCTCCCTAAGTTTTTCCTACTCCCTGCTTGCTTTTCATCTCGTCTGCGACCCTTCAGCGCTCACTCGAACCAATATGGAATTAATAAATTGGGCTGTTTCTTCAATGGATAAGATTTTTTCCACGAAGCGGACCGTGCCAGGAGAAGCTGTCTGTCCCTCCGACACACACGCGGCTGGATACGTGATGGACTCGTGGGGTCAGTGGCAGCCCATGTGTCTGACCGTCTTAAGTGTCGAAGACGTGGAGGATTTGTGGATTATTGGATTATTGGTAGCAACTGCTCTGTTTTTTGGCGTGAGCGGAGTTGTTTGTTACTGGAAGCTGAGGGAGGCTTCGGCAGCTATCAGCGCGCTGTCGGCACTACCTGATCAGCAAAATTCTCTGAACCGGGCCGTGAGCTCCTCATCCCAGCTGTTGTATGAGCTCAATCGCTCGCTTGGAGCAGTGGTGGACCACCGCGCACCTGCTGTCCGTTTTGGGACTTGTTTACAGCCACCCCGGATCAATCAAGG
>JBBPBX010021572.1:10016-24798 GCA_038048925.1 Garcialebias charrua | reverse complement strand
GAGCGAGCTGGGGAGGGAAGTGGTTTCTTCTAACTAACAATGTTACATATTATTTGAGAAATGCAGAATTTGTGGAGCATCAAGTTTAGAAACACTGGACTGAGGAACAGCTTCTACCCTGAAGCTGTTAGACTCATAAATCCCTTACCAGGATTATCACTGTAAGAAAAATGAAAAATCAATGTAATTCCTCTTTAATGGGCTTCCCATGGGCTCACCACCTGTGGGAGGGGCCAAAGGGGTCGGGTGCAATGTGAGATGGGTGGTGGCCGAGGGCGGGGACCCTGGCGGTCTGATCCTCGGCTACAGAAGCTGGCCATTGGGACATGGAATGTCACCTCTCTGGTGGGGAAGGAGCCTGAGCTAGTGTGTGAGGTTGAGAGTTTCCGACTAGAAATAGTCGGACTCACCTCAACGCATGGCTCTGGCTCTGGAACCAGTTTCCTTGAGAGGGGTTGGACACTCTTCCACTCTGGAGTTGCCCCTGGTGAGAGGCGCCGAGCAGGAGTGGGCATACTGGTTGCCCCCCATCTTGGTGCCTGTACGTTGGGGTTCACCCCGGTGAACGAGAGGGTAGCCTCCCTTCGCCTACGTGTGGGGGGACGGGCTCTGACTGTTGTTTGTGCCTATGCACCAAACGGCAGCTCAGACTACCCACCCTTTTTGGAGTCCTTGGAGGGGGTATTGGAGAGTGCGCCTCCTGGGGACTCCCTTGTTCTACTGGGGGACTTCAACGCTCACGTGGGCAATGACAGTGAGACCTGGAGGGGTGTGGTTGGGAGGAACGGCCCCCCTGATCTGAACCAGAGTGGTGTTCTGTTATTGGACTTCTGTGCTCGTCATGGATTGTCCATAACGAACACCATGTTTAAGCATAAGGGTGTCCATATGTGCTCTTGGCACCAGGACACCCTAGGTCGCAGTTCGATGATCGACTTTGTTGTCGTCTCATCTGATCTGCGGCCGCATGTCTTGGACACTCGGGTGAAGAGAGGGGCGGAGCTGTCAACTGACCACTACCTGGTGGTGAGTTGGCTCCGATGGTGGGGGAGGATGCCGGTCAGACCTGGCAGACCCAAACGTATTGTGAGGGTCTGCTGGGAACGTCTGGCAGAGTCTCCCGTAAGACGGAGCTTTAACTCCCACCTCCGGGAGAGCTTTGAACACGTTCCGAGGGAGGCGGGGGACATGGAGTCCGAGTGGGCCGTGTTCCGCGCCTCTATTGTCGAGGCAGCTTATCGGAGCTGTGGCCGCAAGGTTGTTGGTGCCTGTCGTGGTGGCAACCCTCGAACCCGGTGGTGGACACCGGCAGTGAGGGATGCTGTCAGGCTGAAGAAGGAGTCCTATTGGGCCTTTTTGGCTTGTGGGACCCCGGAAGCAGCTGATAGGTACCGGCAGTCCAAGCGGCATGCGGCTCGGGTGGTTGCTGAGGCAAAAACTCGGGCGTGGGAGGAGTTCGGAGAGGCCATGGAGAATGACTTCCGTACGGCTTCGAGGCGATTCTGGTCCACCATCCGGCGTCTCAGGGGGGGAAAGAGGTACGCGACCAACACCATTTATGGTGGGGGTGGCGTGCTGCTGACCTCAACTCGGGATGTTGTGAGTCGGTGGGCGGAATACTTCGAAGACCTCCTCAATCCTACTGGCACGTCTTCCATGGAGGAAGCGGAGCCTGGGGACTTTGGGTCGGGTTCTCCGATCTCTGGTGCTGAGGTCGCCGAGGTGGTTAAAAAGCTCCGCGGTGGCAAGGCTCCGGGGGTGGATGAGATTCGCCCGGAGTTCCTTAGGGCTCTGGATGTTGTGGGGTTGTGTTGGCTTACGCGACTCTGCAATATCGCGTGGACATCGGGGGCAGTTCCCTTGGATTGGCAGACTGGGGTGGTGGTTCCCCTATTCAAAAAGGGGGACCGTAGGGTGTGTTCCAACTATAGGGGGATCACACTCTTAAGCCTCCCTGGTAAGGTCTATTCAGGGGTTCTGGAGAGGAGGGTCCGTCGGATAGTCGAACCTCGGATCCAGGAGGAGCAATGTGGTTTTCGTCCTGGTCGTGGAACACTGGACCAGCTCTACACCCTCAACAGGGTCCTGGAGGGTGCGTGGGAGTTTGCCCAACCAGTTTACATGTGCTTTGTGGACTTGGAGAAGGCATTCGACCGCGTCCCTCGGGGGGTTCTGTGGGAGGTACTCCGGGAGTATGGGGTACCAGGCCCTTTGATAAGGGCTGTTAGGTCCCTGTACGACCGGTGTCAGAGCTTGGTCCGCATTGCCGGCAGTAAGTCAGGCTCGTTTCCGGTGAGAGTTGGACTCCGCCAAGGTTGCCCTTTGTCACCGATTCTGTTCATAACTTTTATGGACAGAATTTCTAGGCGCAGCCAAGGTGTTGAGAGGTTCCGTTTTGGTGGCCTTAGAATCGCTTCTCTGTTTTTTGCAGATGATGTGGTCCTATTGGCTTCATCAGTTCGTGATTTACAACTTTCACTGGAGCGGTTTGCAGCCGAGTGTGATGCGGCCGGGATGAGGATCAGTTCCTCCAAATCCGAGGCCATGGTCTTGAGCCGGAAAAGGGTAGCATGCCCTCTCCGGGTCGGGGAGGAGGTCCTGCCCCAAGTGGAGGAGTTTAAGTATCTCGGGATCTTGTTCACGAATGAGGGAAAACTGGAGCGTGAGATCGATAGGCGGATAGGTGCAGCGTCCGCAGTGAAGCGGGCGCTGTACCGGTCTGTCGTGGTGAAGAGAGAGCTGAGTCGAAAGGCAAAGCTCTCAATTTACCGATCGATCTACGTTCCCACCCTCATCTATGGTCATGAGCTTTGGGTTATGACCGAAAGAACAAGATCTCGGATACAAGCGGCTGAAATGAGTTTTCTCCGCAGGGTGGCTGGACTCTCCCTTAGAGATAGGGTGAGAAGCTCAGTCATCCGGGAGGGACTCGGAGTAGAGCCGCTGCTTCTCCACATCGAGAGGAGCCAGTTGAGGTGGCTCGGGCATCTGGTTAGGATGCCTCCTGGACGCCTCCCTGGTGAGGTGTTCCGGGCATGTCCCACCGGGAGGAGACCCAGAGGAAGACCCAGGACGCGCTGGAGGGACTATGTTTCTCGGCTGGCCTGGGAACGCCTTGGGATTCCCCCGGAGGAGCTGCTCCAAGTGGCTGGGGAGAGGGAAGTCTGGGCCTCCCTACTTAGGCTGCTACCCCCGCGACCCGACCCCGGATAAGCGGAAGAAGATGGATGGATGGATGGATTCCTCTTTAATTGGAGATTTGACACTTTATTTGTGCCACTGATTCATTACCCATAATCTGCTGTATTCATACCCATCTGCTCACACCAGACTCATGTTCAGGCTGCTGTTTAATACACCTTATTTTATTACATTATTGTGTTTAGTGTATATCTTGGATTTTCATGCACTGATTTTTTTTAATACTTAATATTTTTGCTATTTTTGGGTGTAACTGGGACCTTGAGTACACTATTTCGTTTCACCTCATGTACCACATGTGATGTGAATGACAATAAAGAATGTTGAATTTGTTAAGTGTCCAAAAACGGAATCAGGAGCAGTTCTTGGTTGACATGTGTACATTCGACTAAAGTGATGCGTCTGATGTGCTCAGGTAAGAATCAGGAGTCGTGGGCCTTGGATCTGGAGCTGGAGGACCTCAAGCTGCTGTGTCCAGATGGAACCGAGGCGGGTCTGGACCAGTACGAGCAATGCCACTTGGCAGCAGTCCCTGCCAACGCCGTGGTGGTGCGTGTGGAGGACAAGTGCCGCGTCTGGAAATATCTGGAGCGTTTACAGGTGGGTGTGGACCTGAAGCCAGAATTTGTATCTGTATCAAGAACCACTGATCTGCTCACTGTATGTGTATCTGTTCACTGTATGTATATCTGTTCACTGTGTGTGTATCTGTTCACTGTATGCGTATCTGTTCACTGTGTGTGTATCTGTTCACTGTGTGTATCTGTTCACTGTGTGTGTATCTGTTCACTGTGTGTGTATCTGTTCACTGTGTGTGTATCTGTTAGTGTTCACTGTGTGTGTATCTGTTCACTGTGTGTGTATCTGTTCACTGTATGTGTATCTGTTCACTGTGTGTGTATCTGTTCACTGTGTGTGTATCTGTTCAATATGCACGTATCTGTTCAATATGCACGTATCTGTTCACTGTATGTGTATCTGTTCACTGTATGTGTATCTGTTCACTGTGTGTGTATCTGTTCACTGTATGTGTATCTGTTCACTGTATGTGTATCTGTTCACTGTATTTGTATCTCTTCACTGTGTGTATCTGCTCACTGTATGTGTATCTGTGCACTCTATGTGTAGCTGTTCACTGTATGTGTATCTGTTCACTGTATGTGTATATGTTCACTGGGTGTATCTGCTCACTGTATGTGTATCTGTTCACTGTATGTGTATCTGTGCACTCTATGTGTAGCTGTTCACTGTGTGTATCTGTTCACTGTGTGTATCTGTTCACTGTATGTGTATCTGCTCACTGTATGTGTATCTGCTCACTGTATGTGTATCTGTGCACTCTATGTGTAGCTGTTCACTGTATGTGTATCTGCTCACTGTGTGTATCTGTTCACTGTGTGTATCTGCTCACTGTATGTGTATCTGTTCACTGTGTGTATCTGCTCACTGTATGTGTATCTGCTCACTGTATGTGTATCTGCTCACTGTATGTGTATCTGTGCACTCTATGTGTAGCTGTTCACTGTATGTGTATATGTTCACTGGGTGTATCTGATCACTGTATGTGTATCTGCTCACTGTATGTGTATCTGTTCACTGTGTGTATCTGCTCACTGTATGTGTATCTGTTCACTGTATGTGTATCTGCTCACTGTATGTGTATCTGTGCACTCTATGTGTAGCTGTTCACTGTATGTGTATCTGTTCACTGTATGTGTATCTGTTCACTGGGTGTATCTGCTCACTGTATGTGTATCTGTTCACTGTATTTGTATCTCTTCACTGTGTGTATCTGCTCACTGTATGTGTATCTGTGCACTCTATGTGTAGCTGTTCACTGTATGTGTGTCTGCTCACTGTGTGTATCTGTTCACTGTGTGTATCTGTTCACTGTGTGTATCTGCTCACTGTATGTGTATCTGTTCACTGTGTGTATCTGCTCACTGTATGTGTATCTGCTCACTGTATGTGTATCTGCTCACTGTATGTGTATCTGCTCACTGTATGTGTATCTGCTCACTGTATGTGTATCTGTTCACTGTGTGTAGCTGTTCACTGTGTGTATCTGCTCACTGTGTGTATCTGTTCACTGTGTGTATCTGTTCACTGTGTGTATCTGCTCACTGTATGTGTATCTGTTCACTGTGTGTATCTGCTCACTGTATGTGTATCTGCTCACTGTATGTGTATCTGCTCACTGTATGTGTATCTGCTCACTGTATGTGTATCTGCTCACTGTATGTGTATCTTTTCACTGTATGTGTATCTGTTCACTGTGTGTATCTGTTCACTGTATGTGTATCTGCTCACTGTATGTGTATCTGTTCACTGTGTGTATCTGTTCACTGTGTGTATCTGTTCACTGTGTGTATCTGTTCACTGTTTTTGTACCTCCTGAGCTGAATCCCCTCTGTGGCTTCAAAAGTACACAATCTCGTAGACACACGGACACACAATACATGCCAACACACACACTCATTCATGCCCTCATGCAGTAAACACTGTGACACCCTCTCTCTTGCAGAATGCGTTTGGCAACAGCACAGAGGGCTTCAGCCTGTTCAGCTCTGCAGGGTACGGCCAATCTGATCTGCTCTTCAGTGATGCCACCTACCACCTGCAAAGAGTTCTGGGTAGTTACACCTCCTGGCTGGGCTCCACCTACACCACCATGCTGCAGGCCTTCGAGTGCGAGGGTGAGCGTGACGACATGCGCCTATTTCACTATGTCCTGAGCAGTTGTGTTTATGAAGGGTGGGTGCAGGGTGGCTGCAGAAGTGTTTTCTGCTTGTGTGTGTGTGTGTGTGTGTCCAGTGCAGCTGCTCTCAGTATTGCTTTTCTCCACCAACAGGCTTCTGCTGATGGAAGAGGGGGAAGAGATCCAGCGCACCGACGTCCACCCCGTCCTGCTGTCCCCGTCCTTGTGTTCTGCCATCCCTCCCTGCCATCTGGGTCCTCCGTCTCACCATGTCTGTCTCCTTTCGCTTTGCTTTTCATTTCTGTTTCCTCCCTGCCTCTCACAACCAATATCTTGTATTGTTTCCTCGCCCTCTTACCATGTTGTCCAACATGCTGCCTGGCAGGAAAAGGACAACGCTAAGAGCAGCTAATTACAAATTAAAATGTCCAAGGTATGTTTAATAAATCAGGACTAAAGTCCCAGAAATATACCTGGACAGTAGAAGATAGTAGAAGAGAAGATGAGGTTATTAATTGTCACATTATGCTTATTTACAGAGCATATATTTTAATTTTGATATTTTAAACATTCATTCTTCCTCAGATTTTCTTCCATCATCTCAAAACCCATTTGCACACACTGTAAAAGTTCCTGTTCTGAATCTGTTTGTCTGCTTGGACAGTTCACCTTCCTCCACCAGGGTCTGTCTCTGGCACTGAACAACTGGGTGCTATTAGCTTTGACATTAGGAGTCTCAGTTACTGTAAATGTGTGTGTGTGTGAGGGAGAGAGTGTGGCTTTCCCACAGTCATTATTGCCCTAATTGGCTGTTTGGCATGTTGTACTGTTGGTGTGTGACAGAGACAAAGTGTGTGTTGGATGTATTGATAGTCACTTTCCCATGGCTTGTGTTGCTCACTACTTTGGATCACTGCTTTCTCACGTCTGGTTCGGTGACCCGGCCCGTGCAGTGCTGCAACATTCACGTTGTTTGTAGTAAGAAAATCAAGATTACGACTCCCTGAATGGATCTTGTGGACAAATGTAATTTTCTCTTCTGTTTGCATCACTTCCCAGCGCTCCAAATACATTTTATCCACCGACTGTGCAAAAATAGGAAGAATTTTAATCGTAAAACACAAAAAAATGTGACGAACAGGAGGATGTTGGAGGCTTACCAGAAGATATTTAGTTTCATTTGTTTGTGAATGTATAACAATCATTAACTTTTTAACCGGTTAAAGACAGTGCGGTTGTATGATTACAATAAATCAACCAGACGAGCCAGACTTGACCCACTGGATCACGTACTGTACTGTAAAAGGCAGATTAGTCTATAAGTCTGCACTTTTTATATCATTTTCTCCACCAAGCTCAGATCTGAACTGGAAGCTGGATGAAGTTCTCCCCATCCTGCTGTGCTTCTGGAACATCCATGCAGGACACAATCACAGCTGGTAGAAAACATACGGCTGCAGGTTTTAGCTTTAAAAACAAACCATGGGTGTGTTACTAATCTCTGAATTCAACTTGGGTTTGGACCATTGGTGCTGTTGGTTTTTGATACTGCTTAGAGCCAGTTGTAAATAGTCCTCTGAATATGTAGAGCTGCAAACTTTCTTTTTTAACCAACTGAATAAATAATGATGAAACCCCTGTTCTCGCTTTCATGGTGACTTCTTTACTGACACATTTGACACGATAGGAAATGAAACAGTGCAATGCACTGAGGAATGTGGTGCAGTGTGTTGGACAAGTGGATCAGGGACATTCAGCCGTCGTCAGTGGTTCCTGTAAAGAAAAAGATACTCAGAGCCTCTCCTGGCACCGCTTCACCTCATTTACAACTTTAATCCCTCAGAGAAAGCCTGCTCATGATAGAAAAGTCCCATTTAGTGAAGGGCAGTCGGTACACTGAACTGCACTGCAGCAAAATGTTGCAATCACCATCAGGGCTTGGATTTCTTGCTGCCTGTTCTGCTTTAATGCAATGAAAACACAAAACACTGCCTCAGTACATCCTATCAGTGGCTTAGTCTAAATTTTTGTAATGGTTATACTGTGCTTTGAAACCCAAGCACACTGGTTAGTACAATGTCAATTTATTTAGATTTTCAAGCGTGATGAACATTTCAAAATTTCTCTAATGCTTACATTTCAATAAATGTACAACAAGAAGTCTGAGGTCCTGGTCACCAGGAACTTGGCTTTTATACATGCAAGCAGCTGGGCCTTCAGTTTAAAACAAAGGATCATATCATCAATTGTTAAAGCTTAGCAGCCATTGCTGTGAGCATCCACAACTTCTCCACCATAACCCTCTGCACTGGCTCCCCTCAGGGCTGTGTGTTGAGCCCTCTCCTGTTCACTCTGCTCACATATGATTGTGCAGCTACTCATCCAGGCTGTCATATTGTAAAGTTTGCAGATGATACAGCTGTGGTGGGATGCATCACAAACAATGAGTCCAGCTACAGGCAGGAGGTGGAACACCTGGAGAGCCGGTGCAGGAAGAACAACCTTCACATCAATGTGAAGAAGATGAAGGAGATGGTCATGAACTTCAGAAGGAACAAACACACCCAGCCTCCTGAACATAGGAGGATCTGCAGTAGAAGTGGTCTCCAGCTACAAGTACTTGAGTGTACACATGAATAATAACCTCAGCTGAGGAAACAACACCACCAGCCTGATCAAGAAAGGTCATCAGAGACTCTACTTCCTCAGACGGCTGAGACGAGCTGGTCTGAGCAGCCCAGTTCTCACCTCCTTCTACAGGTGTGCAGTGGAGAGCATCCTGTGCTCCAGCATCAACGTGTGGCATGGAGGCTGCACAGCTGCAGAAAGAAAAGCTCTGCAGAGAGTGGTGAAGGCTGCACAGAAGATGTTGGAGTCAGTCTCCCCACCATCACAGACATCTACACCTCCAGATGCAGGAAGAGAGCCACCTGCATCATGAAGGACCCCACTCACCCAGCACACACACTTTTTGCCCCACTCCCCTCAGGAAGGAGGTTGAGGAGCATTAAGTGTAGAACCACTAGACTGAGGAACAGCTTCTACCCTGAGGCTGTTANAATAAAGTGTAAGCTGTATAAACAGCGTGTCAAAAGTGCAATAGTAAATACGTTATGAAGTGTAGTGAGATAGACCCCTCATCTCTGACCTGGGTTTACACCTTTTCACATCTCTCTGAAATTCTGAATGGTACACTTCTCAAGGAGACAAGTGGACACTATTTTATTACATTATTTTGAATCAAAACACAATAAGTCATAAGAGACTCTCTTATTCCTCTATTTTGTGTTAATAAATAACCTTGTGTTATTCATATGAACAAGTGTTAATTTTGATACATTGAATGATCATCGTCATTCTATAATAGGCTGATGTATTCTTAATATGTGCACACATGAATCAGAATGCTGCCTAAAGTTGAAAATATGTCAAGTTGCACTTTCTAGATTTTTTTAGAAATGTTAACACGTGAATCAAAGTCTAAATCAAGTTATCTGTATAACTGGAGACTGGTGTCTTTTGTTCTGAACACTATCTTTCTCTGTTATCCTGCTCAACCTTCAGAATTTCACCTCTCTGACCCGAGCAAAATCACTCCCACTCACTGGCAAAACAACCTATGAGCAGATGGATTTACTGGGTCAACCTCCCCTTTTTAAGGCTTCACTTCCTGTAGGAGCCTAGAGTCTGCTGGAGGTCCTCAAGCCATGAGGTTCCCCAAAGAGCTGGAATGAACGCCAGTCACACGCCAATGACACGTCATTCAGTTGGGACTTCATAGCACTTGCAAGCTATGAGTCTGTTTTTGAGCTCTAAGCTCTCTTTTCTTGACATTCCTTTAAGGAACGTCTTATCTTGAAAACAACACCAGGAGCTGCCGTTACTACGGTCCGAGTCTTGGCACACGTTTGGAGACGCTGAAGAACGGTAAACGAACTGACCAACTGGACCGAGGGGGACTGACCGTCTCACGAGGTAACAAGTCGTCAAATGATTTGCCAAGGGTACCAACGTGTAGCTGAGATCGGCCGGAGAGCTGCCATGTTTCTGGTTAAAATACATCAAGATAGTACCTCTCCTCATCCTTCATTTTCCTCATCCTCCATTTCCTCTTCACTGAAACTTTCTTACTTTAATACTCTGATGCATGCTCAATAATCCAGGTAGAAAAATCTAAAAAAGCTAAGTCTGGTCCTCTGGACAAAGGACCAGACTTAGCTTTTTTAGATTTCTTCAGATTCAGATTCAGATTCAGTTTATTATCGCCATTGTCAATGAACAGGATTCACAGACTAGGAATTTGCTTCGGCATAACGGTGCATAAAATATAAAAACATAAGACACAAAAAACATAAATCATAAAACATCAATACAATCAATACAATATTCAGTGAACAAAAACTACTAAGAAACAGCGCAATTAGAGTGGTGCAATCAAAATACAGTGATGCTTACTTTAAGTAACTAAACTTTAAGTTATTGTGCCAGCAGAGATATAAGTTATTAACACCCATAATTTGTGTTCTGTTGTTCCTATGAAATTACGGACGCGTGTTTCATCTATGCTGAAGTTAATTATAGGAAAAATGATCAACCAATCATGTACATAATGTGTGATGTAATTTATGATTATGTTAAATAAATGGTCCAGTCCTACTGTTCCAATATAAGTTTAACGTTTCCTGTGAATTACATCTGGTCTAGTCACCTCCAAGGTATAGAATTATTGATATTGATCCAAAAAGAGAGAACTCGTGAATATTGATGATAAGTTTTTGTCAGATAAAATCTACTCAAATCTTTCATCTGGAATATTGTACTAATCAGCAAAACTGACTACCGGTAGTATTATATCCCTACAGAAGCATAATTAAATTTTCCTAGGAAAGCTAATAAATATATCTCTTGGGATAGTTCTTATTTTTCACATCACAACATCACCAATTGTCTCAGGTTTAATTTAAGACATAGTTTACAGAAATCAAATAATAAATAAGGACGCTACGAACATTTGTGTGGCTGACTCAAACGTCATGTTATTGTTTACATACTGTGCTAATACTGACAGCTTTTATGAAGACATGGCGCTAGTTATAGCAGCTAACAGAAGATGTTAAACCTGTAACAATAACCAAACCAGTCTAAATATCAGAAGTATTGGCGTGAGAAATTTAAAACATTTATTTCTGACGCTTGGATATACAGGTTGTTGACAACGACACACAACGACTCACCCTGCTGGACATTCGCAAAAAGCCTGAATTTCCCCATTTTCCATCAGCGCACACAATCACCTCCTCTCGTATCCGCGGCACAATGTTCAGGCATTTTGACCAGTGGTTGTTCACTATTTTAAGAAAACAAGCTTCTAAATTACAACTCCCTATCATTAAAGTCAAAAAGTCAAAGTCAAAGTCAACTTTATTGTCAGAACTGCAATATGTACAGGACATACACAGGACCGAAATTGCGTTTCTCTCAGTCCCTCGGTGCAACAGTAACCATCTAAACACTAAACACTAAAACATTTAATAAACATAAGCATAAAATAGTAAAAGTGTAACACTGTCCTGAGTTTTTTCATAATAGTATAAAAGTATGAAAATTTACACCAACACTGAAACACCAAACACCCCTAAAACACCAAACACCCAATGAACATAAGCATAAAATGAAATAATAAAAGTGTAATACTGTCCTGAGTTTTTGCATAGTAGTATAAAAAGTATAAAAAGTATATCTATAAAATAAACTGAAGGTTCTAGCATTGACATTTGCAAAGAGTGGCACAGCAGCATATAAGTTAATGTACACAGTATATGTATGAGGTATTTGATGTTGGTATATAGGCAAAGTGGCATATGCAGTGAGGCACATAAGGCACATTTGGCATCCTTAGATAAGGCTAGTCAGAGAATGCTGTATATGTATCTGCAGTAGTGTATATAAAATTAGTGTAAATGTAAACAGTAGTAATAAATGTAAAGCAGTAGTAATAAATGTAAACCGTATTAATAAATGTAAACAGTGAATGTAAACAGTAGTATGACTATAGGCAGTAATGTAATACAAACATTAGTGCAAATATGAGAAGTAGTGCAAACTGAATGAGCACATGACCGAGAGTTTAGTGAATAACCCGTTTGATGACACAGAGTCCAGTGTTAAAAACTTTGTGTTGAGTGGTAATGTGTGAGAAAGTTTTTTGTGTTAAGGCAGTTCAAATGGGAGGGGAGGCAGAGCAGGCAGAGTGTTTAGCATTCTGACTGCCTGATGAACAGAGCTGTCTCTCAGTCTGCTGGTTCGAGCCTGGAGACTCCTCAGTCTCCTCCCTGATGGCAGCAGTCTAAAGCGGCTGTGTAGTGGGTGTGTGGGATCACCTGCCATGCAGTGGGCTTTCCGAGTGAGGCGTTTGCTGTGTAAGTCCTGCAGTGAGGGCAAGGAGGTGCCGACGATCTTCTCAGCTGCTCTCACGATGCGCTGGAGGCTCTTGCGGCATGATGCAGTACATGCACCAAACCACACCGTGATGCAGCTGGTCAGGACACTTTCTATGGCACCCCTGTAGAAGGTGCACATGATGGGGTTGAAGCTCCAGCCCTTTTCAGCTTGCGGAGAAAGTAGAGGTGCTGGTGAGCCTTCTTGGCCAGTGCTGCAGTGTTCCTGCTCCAGGACAGGTCCTTCGAGACGTGCACTCCCAGGAACTTAGTGCTGTCCACTCTCTCCACTGCGGTGCTGTTGATGGTCAGAGGGGCATGTTGTGCATATCCCTCTTCCTGAAGTCCTGTGTATTACGAAGCTCCTCGGCTCCTTCCTACTAGCCCCAACTTCCGTTTTTGATTCGCCGCGGCATTTTGCCATCCAATCAGAACGCTCGTTTCAGGCAAGCTTTGCGTGATGACGTCAACTGGTAAAAGGTCTATTGGACCATAAAGTGCATTTATTAAGTAAAATTTCAACTGAGACACAACTTTGCTAAAACGGCTAGTGCTGGAGAAATTCAACATTTATCATATTAAACTTATTACTTTATGTACTCTGACAAAGTCATCACCCAGCTTACTTCAAATCAAAGTTCTTTGTTTGCTTCAACGCGTTATCTGAAGTAGAAACATGTTGTTTTTCTTGGATTCGGAACAGACAAGTCTTTAAGTTTTGCTCATGATTAAACAATGTTTTTATATGATGTTCCTGTTTGAACGGAAACATGACTTCACGTTTGTTTTATCTGTGAAAGTGTCAGAGATACTGTGTTACTCATCAACTCCGCCTCTATCTTGAATAAAAAGGCACGAAGCGGCTTACCAAATTGGACTTTGTTTTCATCATGCTTGAAACCTCGTTTCAAGGGTGTACTGTAAACAAGTTCCCACTTTGCAAAGTTTGTGATCTGTGTAATAACTCATTTCTTGTTTCTTTGTGTGGTTTTTATTAAGGTGAAGGTGTTTAAAATTCATATCAGCTAGCAAACAAATAAATATTGTAGGTGCTTATCTTGTTAAATTTCAAAGAAACGTGCAGCGTTCCTTCTTCCTTTTTTCCTTCCTGTCTGTGTGCTCCCGGGAGCACCGAGGCAGCAAATAATTTTGAAAAGGCAGCTGATTTGACCATCAAAGTGCATTTCTTAAGCAATAGTTAGACTGAAACACACATTTACTATAATTTTGAGCAAACAAATAATTGTTTTTAAGCGTTAATCTTGTTAAATTCTTGTTAACATCCTCCCGTGCACACTCCCGCAGCTGCCATTTGGCAGCCAATCGATATTTGACACAACACCGGCCCACATTTCCGGGTTCAGCCCACATTAGCGGGTTGTCAGCAGTGACACATAACAAACACGAGATGCATAATAGATGCGACGTATACGGTGAAGCAACGTATTTCTGGATTTTTTCCACTTTAGTAGACATATTTGGACTGATGCGACTTATAGGGTGGAGCGACATGCACGGCAGAAAATATGGTACATAGATTTTTTGTCTTGAAATCTCCAGTGTGCATATTTAAACCAAAACATTTCATCACTATTTACAAAAAAACAGGATAATACCTTCTAAGTACAGTATCAATTCAAGAGTGAAGAAGCCTTGATCTCGTCTTTTTAACTAATACCGTTTTCAAATCTGTACATGCAGCTGAAAACATGTCGCATTGCAAAGGGAATGACAGACGTGCCAATAAAGTGACCCCACGTGCATCTTTATCAATCTAAAACATGAATTTAGAGGCTGGTCTTTTCTCTTTTCAGGCCAAAGACAAAAAAACATCATCACTTTTAGAATTTCTCTTGTGAAATATGAGTTTTAGTCCTAAAAAGCCTGTTGCAAACCCACACAAAAGTAAGTACTCTTCAACTCAACAAAGTCGTGCACTTTTATCATTGCTCCATGCTGTGCTGAGACAATGAATCACCTGCTCAGATCCAGGTGAGGCTTTCTGACGAAGAATACCAGTAGAGAAGAGTTGAGTTGTAATGAAATGTGAATCTTTGATTTTTTATTTTTTTAAGGAAACTTTAAAAGTTTCAGACAAAGTGGATTTATTTATGAGCTCGGGGAAATCTTCTGCTGAATGTTTGACATCTCTCTTGCCAAAATTGGAATTTGTCGAAGACAGCTTGGAAAATGTGTTTTCAGGTTTTCAGAAGAGACCGCAGAAGCACTTCAACATTGACAACAAGATTTCATCCAGAGATCAATAGAAAAACGTGTAAAAGCTGCAGTTTCAAAACTTTTCTGACCCCCGACAGTGCTGAAAGTTCCATAAAGTGTGCAAAATGTACTGGTGGAAAGATACCATTAACTTTAAAAAAAATAATCAGCCTTAATGCTTATTCCTATTCGATATGTGTACACATACACACATACACGCACACACATA
>JBBPBX010021571.1:27394-42248 GCA_038048925.1 Garcialebias charrua | reverse complement strand
TGAATATCGTAATATATTGTATTGTGAGCAGAATATCGTGTATCGTCTTGTGAGATTATTGTATCACTACAGCCCTATCAGCAAGTAGGTCATCGGTTCAAATCCCAGCCCGGGATCTTTCTGGGTGGAGTTTGCATGTTCTCTCTGTGCTGCGTGCATTTTCTCCATGTTCTCCAGTTTCTTCCCACAGACCAAAAACATGTTAGACTGATTGGTAAAGGGCAAGGCAGAGCTGAAATGCGCAGATTTTTAGGGGCGTGTCCCAGAGAAAAAACTAACATAACTTGGAATGAAATTTTAATATATTTATAATTTATTTTGCAAAAACGAACAGAGCTGAATGATATAAGATATATATGTTCTGACAAATATGCACATTTCCAACATCATGTCACAATACCTTTAAGAAGCTGCAACTATTTAATTACTGTAGTTTGTTCTATGGCCGCCACAAGAGGGAGGTGTGGCGTCGCACAAACAGAACGCATCAACAAAACCTGACCCATGCGGTGCCAAACACCTCACATCGTTTAAAACATGAGCAGATGTTTGCAGTTGTTGAGTGAACCCCCAGGACTACGAGGCGGGGCAGACGTACCCTGTGAGCATCTGGATTGGTGTTGAGGTTGCCGTTGAGCAGAGGTTGGAGCGGAGGAGGAGGTGGGACGGGTTGAGTGAAACGATCTCGTCTCTCCTGGCTGTGCTGCAGCGCCCAGTCCCACACGGGGGGCAGAGGAGGATCAGACGGGTCCGAGTCCGGGTCCGGGACGTCCCTCCAGCCGTTGACGGGGGTGTAGGACTGGCCGAGGTTCTGGGGACAGATCAGACAGTTGTGAGTCTGCGCAGTTAGAGAGGAAGGAAACCCCAAACGTGTCAGGTGTTCGGTGGTACCCGTAAACGTTTGCACCGCTCCCGCTGGCAGTTTGCCAGGAAGGTGCAGAAGAGCGGCAGGTGAACGCTGTCGTGCACGGCCAACAGGAAGTCGTCCGTCAGCTGGAAGCGAGAGGGGAACTGGGACCACAGCTGCCAAACACAATCCAGGAAGAGCAGGAAGACTGGAGACTGACGGGAGGAATACAAATATTTATTATTAATGAAGAGGAGGGTGAAGTGAGGAAGACGAACACAAACCAGTTAAATTTGGCAGGAGACTGTGTGCACCGTGAAGTGTCAAACAAGATGAAAAAACAACTGCACTTTAACTCGCCCAGGCAAGACTGCCTACGAGATTCAGATAAGATGGAATCAGGTGGACGTTCTGATGAACCTCCGTCAGAGGTTTGCATCAGAACTTCTCATGGCCCCGCCCCCTTTACAGTGAAAACACTAGGGGTGCAGGAAAAAGAAAAATCGATTTTTTAAAGAATCTAGATTCTTAGTCCTGGCGATTCAGAATCGATTCTAAAAGCCCCAAAATCGATATATATTTTTTTTAACATTAAAGGTTCAGTATGCAGTTTCTGTAGAACTGCAGCACTTAGAAATATTTTCAACAGGCAAAGCATTCTGATCCCTCCCCCTCAGAGCCATATATGGCTCTGCCCCCTTGTGGTCTGTTAAATTTCAAATTCAAGCTCTGTTTTTATTGGCTGATTCAAATTCAAGCTCTGTTTTTATTGGCTGGTTACAAACTCTGTTTTTATTGGCTGGAAAATGGTGGGTCACCTTTTCTTTTTAGAAATGCTTATTTACCACCTGGAGAAGCAAGGGGACAATATATATATATTTTTTTCAGAGATTACCTGGCTAACATCAGTCTGTCAGGAGGTAGTGACAGAGTGAAGAAATATGTTCATAAAAAAAGCTACATACTGAAGCTTTAAAACCCAAAAGATAAAGAAAATGAAACCATATCTCATAGTATATGAAAGAATACATAAAATGAAAGGTGGCAGAAAGAAGAAATCTTATTTTATCTGCCCCTTTTTTCAAAAACAAAACAAGTTCAAACAATCAATTCAAACAATAATCTATAAGTAACAGAGCAAAAAGAATAACTTTTCACAATCTACAAATATCTAGAACATTAAACACTTAACTAAAAGTTTTAGTATTTTGTTAACAATTTAGTTTGTTCCTAGATTTTTATTTTATTGTTTTAGAGAAATCCAGGCAACTAAGCTAACCTAATACTGGTTATTTAAGTTACAGAATTTAATGCATTCCTGTATAATTTGTTCCTATTTTTGGTATGAATATCAAACGATGCAAAAAAATGATACAATACTGTAATGAACCTAAAATTATTGTTTTAAATAAATGTTCTATTTGTTTACATTGTTGTTTATTCTTTTCAGCTTGTCATTTACAAAACGGAAACTAAATTTATGACCATTTTAATAGAAAAATAGTTTCTGAATCAAAAAAATTGATTTTGGATCGAATCGTGACACCAAAAATCGGAACCGAATCGATTCTCCAGACACAGAGATTCACACCCCTAGAAAACACCCTCTCTGCTTTGACAGGAAGTAATGGAACTCCTGTTTGCTAATAAAACAGATTTGAATCAAACTACAACTTAGTTTGAAGATTTAAAATGCCAAAACATCACAGCCTGTCAGGTTCACTGCAGTCAACAATTAACGTGTTTACACTGAAAAACTTTTCATAAAAACTAATTCAGGTTAAACGAACCGGACGAACAATCTACCTGATGCGTCCAATTCTTACACATGTTCTTGTTTCTCAAGCTGATCATTATTTTTTTGTTGTTTTTCTGCGTCAAATATACAGAAAACAGTAAATGATGTCTCTGTTGTAAACGAGTCCTCGTGGCTCAATGGGACTAACCTGTTTAAATACAGGTTGAATGAAAACCAGCATCCTTCACTAATCTTTGCAATCTGTGCCGTTTAAAGTTAGTCCAAAGTAAAATCTTACCGTAGTAAAAGTCGAAATACCACGAGACATCCTCACAACTGATTTTATTTGATTTACTATTATATTACATTTTTTGTAAATTATTAATTATTAGGTTATTAACTATTTTAATTAATTAATAATTATTATTTATTTGAGCGGATTAAATCAACTACCATGGTTTAGGACAGGGATCTGCTGCCTTTGCCATAAAAAATAATAAAAAATAAATTAAATTAAAATAGACAATCCTGCTAGTTTCCCCTAAATACATTTTTCCCTGAGCAGCAACATGTATCTGAAGATTTGATTGAAATAAAGGGTGTTGTATAAATACATCATATAAAATGTAGTTTTTGATAATATGAAATAAAAAAACTTTAATAAATTGTTGACAGTTAGTGGCATTAAATCAAGTTAGAACGAAGAAAAACAATAAACTTGTAAAAAAAAAAAGTATTGTGTAGATCATTGATAAATCTAAACACTGAAGTATGCAGACCTATATTTCTATATTTGTTACATAAAATATCCCACTTTAATAAAAAAAAATATATATATGTACTTGGTCAGTTTGTTGGAAATTTAACACATTTCTTTTCATAAAAGCAGACATTTTATTTACTTCTAATTGTATTCACCTGTTACATTTAATTCTTCCTTTTTTTATTTTTAGAAATACTTGCCATGTATGTTTCTACTGTTTTCTTTAATTGGTTATAAAAAAAAAAAGTATTTACATTTTGCTTGATCGTTTTGACCACAGCTCCAGAGAACCTCTGGGTGCATCTGGATTAGGATTTAATCTCTCTGAGGCAGGACTGTTTAGAGAAGCAAACAAAACCCAGATGTTTGTTCTGCGCCTGATGTAATTTTTTGCTGCTGCCTCAGAGGTCGTATACGGTGAGGTCACTTCCTGTTACATTTGCAGCTCAGAAGCGGACCTCACCTCCTCCTTGTCACTGTCGCGGTGGTAGTTGATGCGGCTGTAGAAGCGGTGGCCGGCCATCACCCACTCCTTCTGCACCAGGCCCTGGAAGCCCAGCTGGGTCCGACAGTGCGGGTCACACATCACCTGCACCAGGCTGGACACCACGCAGCTCAGGTCCCGGTCCTCCACCTCTGTTAGGGCAGAGCATGACGTTCATAAGGTCTGACTGTTCCCACTTGACTTAAACACAGGAGCATTCATCTTCATCCTCGCAGATCTTTATTAATATGAGGTCACATGAGTCCATTAGTCACATTCTTGTTCCACTTAATGACCGGACCACATCTTTATGAGCCATCACTTGTAAAACGTGCAGTGATTTTAATATCACCAGACAGGGACACTGCTGAGCCAGTTTTCCACTTCAGAGCTCTGAAGGGAGACACATTTCTCTTTTTTAACCACCATTTAATTCAACTTGCTGTTTCTGTACAACTCAACAGAGACAGAGGACGAGAGGCAGACTGAGGGAGGCAACAATGAAGGACAAGGACGTTGTTGTGAGACTGAGAAAAAATGTGTCTCCTGGAGGATTTTGTAACGCTCAGAGGAACCCCGTCCAGATGACCTGACTGAACATTGTTGGGTTTATTTTACCTGAAGAACCTTGAAGCTCAGAGGAACGTCTTTCTGGTCGAGTCAGTGCAAGATCTGCAGCAGAAGGACTGAACGTGATGAATGGATAAACTGACGACGTTTCTCACTTCCAGAGTGGCAGAAAAGGTTCAACAGCAGCAGCACAAAGTAAAGAAGCTGCCACTGTTAGAATCATTCAGAGATGGGTCTGTGCTGGGTGTTAGCAGGTCAAAAACTGGAGATCAGATGATTAAAAATCCATCTGGTTAAAACACAATCTGCAGAATATTCCTTTAATTATCATTTAGTTTATCCATCCAGCCTGATCAAAGTTCACCGTCATGAAAAATAAATAGCTGAAGACCAACAATAATCTGCTGCTAGAGCTACTGGAAGCCCTCAGTGACAACTCCGCACCAAGCGGTGACTCCTCTGATCAAAACAAACAAACAAACAAACAAACAAACACATGTGCCGCTCAAAGCAGCAGAAATACAGCAGCCTAAACTTCCAACACAAAGAAACACATGTGAAACAGCATAAATCACCCGGGAGCGTCCAGATGTTTCGTTTCCTATTGGAGAGAAAAGCTCGATCAAAGCTGTAGTTCTCATTTCTGAGCCAAACAATCCAAAGCAGGACTCAAAAAATGAATGTATATATTGAAAATATTTAGTCAATCTGGTTTGTGAGCACGCTCTTACGCCTCCTAAATACTTTCGTCATCGCTTTGGTTGAAAACAGGTCTCTCTTGTACGGTGGCCGAGGGGTGCAAACGCGCCGCAAGAAGAGACGCTCTGCAAACGGACGGCTGCAAATTTTAAAAAAGAGCTGCAAACAGAAAAAGCTACAACGGAAGTGCTCCAGACCACTAGGGGCAGTCGAACAAAGAACAAATCATAAAGCATATTATAGTTTTCGGAATGGCACTAGTTATTTGTGTATTTAAACTTATTTATTTTAAGAATATGTTACACGTATTCGAAACTATCTCGTAACTTATTTATTTTAAGAATATTTTACACTTATTTGAAACTATCTCGTTGTATTTGTTTTAATACTGTGCGGAAGAGGAACAATACAAGGATGCCAGGTTGGGTCAGTGGTCTAAATCTTAGACTGTAAGAGATCTCTTTGGATGCGGGAGACCCGAGTTCGATCCCCAGTGTCGGAAATTTTGTGGTATTACTTTCTTTTTTTTAAGCCTTTTGTTTTGGATAGATCGAACCAAGCAACAACAAAGATGTATTTATCTATTCCACCCGATCTGGCCAAAAACAAAAGGCTTAAAAAAAGGCTTAAAAAAAAGAAAGTAATACCACAAAATTTCCGACACTGGGGATCGAACTCGGGTCTCCCGCATCCAAAGAGATCTCTTACAGTCTAAGATTTAGACCACTGACCCAACCTGGCATCCTTGTATTGTTCCTCTTCCGCACAGTATTAAAACAAATACAACGAGATAGTTTCAAATAAGTGTAAAATATTCTTAAAATAAATAAGTTACGAGATAGTTTCGAATACGTGTAACATATTCTTAAAATAAATAAGTTTAAATACACAAATAACTAGTGCCATTCCGAAAACTATAATATGCTTTATGATTTGTTCTTTGTTCGACTGCCCCTAGTGGTCTGGAGCACTTCCGTTGTAGCTTTTTCTGTTTGCAGCTCTTTTTTAAAATTTGCAGCCGTCCGTTTGCAGAGCGTCTCTTCTTGCGGCGCGTTTGCACCCCTCGGCCACCGTACTCTTGTAAATGAGTCCTCGAGACTCAATGAGATTAACCTGCCTAAATAAAGGTTGAATGAAAAATCTGAAATGAAAAAAAAAAAAGTCAAACAGCCTACAGGCTTATACAAGACTTACTGTAATAATTATGAAATATAGACAGAGTTTCACGTTCAAATGTAAAAACACTTATTTTAGTAAAAGTTTTGCCATTTCCCATGTTTGTTTTAAATAAATAAAAGAGGAGAAACTTTTATTTTACAAAATGATAGGAAGGTTTTCATTTATAAATGACTTGGTGCACTATGTTGCCGATTTTATTTTTTACGCGTTTAGTATTTAATACAGCAGCTTACGTTTGAAGAAATATTCAGTTTAACGGGAATTTAAAAATAATCACCTTCATTTGTTATTTTTAAAGTGCTTCCAAACGTGCTGAGTAATCATTTTCAATAATTGTGATTAAAGCTGCTATATGTAACTTTTCTAACAATATATTTTTAACATATTTCTTCACTCTGTCACTAGATTGATGTTAGAGAGGTAATCTCTGAAAAAAACTAAAAAAAAATATTGTCCCCTTGCTTCTCCAGGTGGTAAATAAGCATTTCTAAAAAGAAAAAGTGACCCGCCATTTTCCAGCCAATAAAAACAAAGTTTGTAACCAGCCAATAAAAACCGAGCTTGAATTCGAATCAGCCAATAAAAACAGAGCTTGAATTTGAATTTTAACAGACCACAAGGGGGCAGTGCCATATATGGCTCTGAGGGGGAGGGATCAGAATGCTTTGCTTGTTGAAATTTTTTCTAAGTGCTGATGTTCTACAGAAACTGCAGACTCCACCTTTAAAGAATTGACCAAAGTAACGGTGATCATTATGTTTTCATAATTGAGCAGCACACCACACTGCTGCACTGCACTGTGAGAACTTAATATTTTAATAGTTATCCATGTAAATTTATAACAATATTAAAAACCGCTCAGCTGGACAGTAAAAAAAAAAAAGACTGATTTGTACTTAAAACTCATAAAAACATTTGGACACTTGTGTGATTTTCCTTCATGTTTTTAAGGCAATACCATGAGAAGTTATTTTTCTTTGGCCCAAGTTGAACGCCAAACATCCCGAGTGAATAAAATCCATTTTCAACACGAAGACAAAAATTCCTGAACTGCCGAAGCATCCAGATCTTAAAATTCCAGGTTTAACTGTGGAATCACACAAGCTCCAATTCAATAAATCACAGGAAAACACACAAAAAGTAGAATTTACTCCAAGAAGCGTGGAGCAATTTACTGACCAAGAGTTCAGAGAAACTGAGCATGAAGTGCAACTGAGTGATCTGCTGCTGCTTCGAAGGCAAATGGTTTGAAATTTAAATCTGATGAATAGATGTTTGGACCTCTTCATCTGGGTTTATCGCGTGTAAACTAGCAGCAGTAACCTCCTGCACGAAGCTCTCCTGAGGTGTGCACGTCGGCTCCGTCAGTGGCAGTAATGACTGGGAGGTGACGTGAATAATGAATGAACTGAACAATATGAGCCGCGGCCCGGCGTCACGTGACTCACCTTGCAGAGCCACGGTCAGGTGACCGCTGCGGAGCAAACAGGCCACCTCTGAAGCTTTCCTCAGACAGGACCTGCACACACAGGCGATGGAATAAACATCATCTGATCACTAGTTGGGGTTAGTGGAGAGTCATCTTCTACACAAAGTTTGAGCGCTAGCAGGTCGCACATCAAAAATAATTTAAATATACATTTAAGCCTATATTTAGAATTAAATTCAGTTTATTTCTGTAGCTCCAAGTCCCAACAGAAGTCGTCTCAGAGCACTGAACAGAAACATTCACGTTATAAAAGCCAATTATTAAAAGTTCTCTATCTAAGGAAGCAGCAGGTTGTGTTGAATCTTCACTTTGTCACAGTCCCCCATCCTGAAGAACAAAGGAGACAGCGGAAAGAAAAACTCCCTTTTAACAGGAAGAAACCTCCACAGAATAAGGTGAGCGGCCATCTGCTTCGACCGGCTGGGTTTGAGAGGACAGGAAGTAGAAACAGACACAGAATGACAGGTCCAGGTGAACTTTCTATAGGAGGAAAGACAAAAGACATGTTACAGAGTTTCCTCTACCAATATACAAGCAGGGCACCCCGCCCTCCTACTGAACTGAACGGAGTGCTCTGTTAGGAAAATATGGAACAATAACATCTGTAATATAAGATGGAGATAGGTTGTTGAGAGAGCTTTGGAGGTTAGAAGTAAGGTTTTGAATTCGATTCTGAATTTGACAGGGAATCAATGGAGAGAAGCTAAAACTGGAGAGAGATGATCTCTCCTACTAACGCTCATTAAAACTGTGGCAGCAGCATTTATTATCCAGATCACAGCGCCTTGATTTTATTTTATCTGACAACAGCTCAACGCCACACGTGTCGAACAACGCGTGGTGTGCCACAATAAGAAGTCACTGTCTTGAGCCAGAACACATTTAGTGAGATAACGTTCAGTGCCAGATGAGACGGTCTGAGACTTTAGTCAAAGTCAACTTTATTGTCAGAACTGCAATATGTACAGGACATACACAGGATTGAAATTGCGTTTCTCTCAGTCCCTCGGTGCAACAGTAACCATTTAAACACTAAAACACTGAAACATTTAATAAACATAAGCATAAAATAGTAAAAGTGTAACACTGTCCTGAGTTTTTGCATAGTAGTATAAAAGTATGAAAATTTACACCAACACTAAAACACTAAACATTTAATGAACATAAGCATAAAATGAAATAATAAAAGTGTAATACTGTCCTGAGTTTTTGCATAGTAGTATAAAAAAAGTATAAAAAGTATATCTATAAAATAAACTGAAGGTTCTAGCATTGACATTTGCAAAGAGTGGCAAAGCAGCATATGAGTTAATGTACACAGTATATGTATGAGGTAGTTGATGTTGGTATAGAGGCAAAAGTGGCATATGCAGTAAGGCACATTGGGCATCCTTAAATAAGGCTGGTCAGAGAATACTGTATATGTATCAGCAGTGGTGTAGATATAAAAGTAGTGTAAATGTAAACAGTAGTAATAAATGTAAGCAGTAGTAATAAATGTAAACAGTATTAATAAATGTAAACATTGAATGTAAACAGTAGTATGACTATAGGCAGTGATGTAATACAGACATTAGTGCAAATATGAGAAGTAGTTAGCTGTTTTACCTGACGTAGTCGAGCCAGTGGGTGCTTTCCAGAGTAGATAACCATTTGTCATCAGGCATGGACACAGACGTGGAGATATCTATGAGCCGAAGCAGGAGAAAGGAGTCAGATCAGCTCAGATACTATTAAAACTGAACGAAACCAAGATATGCACAAATCAGCCAAACTCTGCTGCACAGCAGCCAAAAATAAAAAAAACAGGAAGGTGCAGCGAGATGTGAAGAGCATAAATGTACACTTTCAGTGAACAGATCATATCTAAATTTATCCTCACGTAGTTTGCAAAGATTTAAAATATAGATTTGAAACCTGAAAGCAGTGCCCGACTGTGAGTGTTTTACAGGACAGAGCTGCGAGCTGTGAAGAAGACAAAACAAAAAGCTGACTAATGTGTGAACGGAGATAATCAGTGACCTTTACACGTGTTTGTGTGAAGGAATAAAGGACGGATCAGCACTTCAGCTGGTTTTTAATAAACCAGTCTGTGCACACAGGACAAAACCAGCAGCGTCTGTCTCAGCCTGCAGGAAAACACCAAACAACTTCCCACCAGGTTTTTGTCCACGTTATGCATGTTAATACAGGTGTGTTTAGGACACGACACAATAAAAATAAAAACTCTGTCTTTAATTTTAGTCTTTTATTTTGATATCCTGATGCATGCTCAATAATCCAGGTAGACAAATCTATAAAAGTTAAAGTCAGGTCCTCTGGACAAGTTATTTATTTTATTTTATTTATAAAAATGTGTTCATTTTTTTCTCTCACAAAAAACACAATACAAAACAATCCCATAAATGATAACGTACAAAATATATATAAAAAAATGAAAGGTAGCAGAAAAATCTTATTATATCTGCCCCTTTTTTCAAACAATCAGTTCAAACAATAATAATCTTCCAGTAACAGAACAAAATGAATAACGTAACTCTTTCAAATTTTCTAACTAATACAATACACATTACGCTACTTATATATATTTTTTAACAATTTAGTTTTGATCATTTTCTTAAATGTAAACATTGACTTGGCATTTTTAACTTCATTCTCCAAACCATTCCATAATCTAATTCCCTGGATTGAGGTAGAACGTCCCTTCAAACTAGTTCTGAATTTTGGTTTTACAAACATCTCTGTCCCCTTAAGATTATAACAACTTTGTCTTTTAACAAAATGCATTTGGATATTTAAAGGTAATGCGTTATTCTGAGCCCTATACATAAGTGATAAAACATTATAATCTATCAAATCATGGAACTTCAATAGAAGATAGAACTTTTTTTTCAATAGAACTTTTTTGAACTTCAACAAGTTAAAAAAAATAAAAAATAAAAAATTGTTGAAACGTTTCGTCTTTCATCCGAAAGACTTCTTCAGTCTGAGGAGCTGTATTCAGCTCAGTCTTATAAAGTCTTTTATTTTGACTTTATTTTCAACATTCCAACTTTAACTTTGAAACTCCGAAACAAAAAGAAGAAAAAGAAAGTTTCTCCTCAGTTTTGTTTTCCTCCCAGTAACCACAATTCCACTGCAACGTTCAATGACCTCTCTTGAAGAATGCAGCTTATTTTCACTTTATGGCACATTTTATGAGAATCACAACAATCCTCTAATAAAAGGAAACAGTTTTGTTTTTCTTCTACTGGATAAAACTCACAAATAAACATAATTTATGAAGGTGTATGACTTGCCTAGAGGTTTACAAAAAGATTAAACCCAACTAGAAACGAACATTTTTGCACAGCTGTCACAATCCATAAGATCATTACAGATGTGGACGCAGAGAGTTATTTGTGTTTGTTCAGGTGTGGACGTGTTTGTGTGTGAAGCCCACCTCCGAGACAAAGGGCCCGCAGGCGGCTGTGAGCCAGCTGGATGTCTGCAGGCGACGGCAGCTCCTCGCCCAGCTCCACCACCACGCACAGGGAGGACTGGCACCCAAACAGAACCAGCTCCAGGTTTCTGCAGAGCAGAACATCCTGTTGTCAACACACGGCTACAACCTCGTATCTTCTAGTTAACTCAACTTAGAGGTTTCCATTAATCTCATCTCACGAAATATAAAAGTTAATTGTCTCAATTCAGAGCAGATTAAAACTAGAAGATGTTTGGAAACTTTTCTAAACCACGGCTGTCGAATGGAATCTGATCAACTTTGATTTTTTAAATAAAAAATCAAGAGTACCACAGTAGACTAATTGTTATACAGCAATCTATAGCAATGGTCTGGACAAGCCAGGGTATATACAGAAATTCTTGAGTTAAATTTAATACCTTTTTAATACCATCACATTTTTTAATACCATCACGACACTGAGCTGTAACCGTAGCGGCAACCTCTTGTACTTCAGTTTAGAGCAACTACCGTGTTTTTCGGAGTACTGTATAGGTCGCACCCGAGTATAGGTCGCACCATCCAATTATTGCCAAAGAATTGGAAAAATCCATATATAGGTCGCACCTACGTCAAAATGTGGACCGTGTTTAGCTCTGCTGCAAATGTCTCTTCCACAGGAGCGCACAGCAAGGCTTTTAAGAAGATTAACACTTAAAAACAATTAATTGTTTGATAAAAAATTATAGCAAATATGTGTCTGAGCTGAACTTTTCTTTAATAAATGAATAATTTTAGCAGGATAAACACCTAAAAAAATATTTGTTAGCTGACATTATTGTAAGAGTGTGTCTCAGTTTAATTTTTGTTAATAAATGATTACAAATCAGCTTATTTTATAAAAAGCCATATATAGGTCGCACCTGAGTATAGGTCGCAGGCCATGAAAAAAATGATAAAAAGGTGTGACCTATACTCCGAAAAATACGGTAATTGTAAAGTGATAGATTACTGCAATTTCCTTCATAAATTTTGGTAGTAAATGCAGTTTTATAACAATTACTGGATACATCAAGTTGCTTCTTGCCTCAATAAAAGCACTGACCTATTTGTTATTTAAATCTAACCCAAGACAAAAAGTTAAATTGTTCCCACATACAACATATCTCTAATGGCAAACGAAAAACTGTAAACTTGAAAACAGAACAGTTTAATTAAAATAATTCAACATTGAAAACGTGCACAAGTCAAAAAGAGAGGGAGAAAAATAATAACTACCATATTTTTCATCCTGTAAGTCGCAGTTTTTTTGCATAATTTACATGCCCTGCGACTTATAGGCCAAAGTGACATATTTATGGATTTCCCCCCATTTTTATAAACAATTTTTTGGCTGAGATATGACCGGGCGGCCGTGGCACAGTGGTAATGGCAGTCGACCCCCGATCGGAAGGTTGGAGGTTCGAATCCCGCGTCCGCTCACCATGTGTCGTTGTGTCCCTGGGCAAGACACTTAACCCCGAGTTGCTCCCGGTAGGTCTGGATGGCGCCTTGCAAGGCAGGCTACCACTACCGGTGTATGAATGTGTGTATGAAAGGGTGGATGGCTGGTATTGTAAAGCGCTTTGGGGCTCCTCACAGGGGGCTGGAAAGCGCTATATAAATAAGCTCCATTTACCATTTCCCATTCATTCTGACTGAAAAAAAAAAAAAACAGCAATACTTGATGGCCCCATAGTAGTACCGTAATAGTGGTATGGCACGCTGACTGTTGTATCATAGGAAAACGTGCCTATAATGACAAATTTAAAAAAGTTCAAGACAAAAACAACTTTATTTATTATACTATTTATTATACTATTAAATGGTAAATGGAGCTTACTTATACAGTATAGCGCTTTCCAGCCCCCTATGAGGGGTCACAAAGCGCTTCACAGTACCAGCCATCCACCCATTCAAACACACATTCATACACCGGTAGCGGTAGCCTGTCATGCAAGGCGCTGCCAGTCCTACCGGGAGCAACTCGGGGTTAAGTGTCTTGCCCAGGGACACAACGAGGTATGCAGTGACCGGGGATCGAACCTGGGACTTTCCGGTCCTGAGCCAGCTGCCCTGCCTCTACACCATCTCGTCCTTGTTATTATACTACTGTATATTGTTTTTTTCTTGCACTTTTTAGAATTTACCATGTCCTGGATGACTGAGAATCTTAACTAGCTATTAATGACTCAATCGGCCTGCCATACAAATCCCCACTTCTCTGCTTGTAACCGTCTAAACAGCTGCACCGCCCCGGTGAAATGCAGCTAATTTGACCATTAAAGTGCATTTATTAAGAAAACGTTAGCCTGAGACACATCTTTGCTATAATTTCGAGCTAAAAATAATAGTTTAGGTGCTTTTCTTGTTAAATGTCGGAGGATCAAGCCGCGTTCCTCTTTCCTGTTTCTTTTTACAGACATGATAATATAAGCCTCGCCTCAACCAGCTGTAGGTGCGCGCGCACACTGACCGACGATATGACATCATTGTTTTGGCTTCTAGGTCCTACTCGAACATAAAATTAGAAAAGATAAATAAATTCAGACTTTTTTTAGCCGACAGAACAAGAAAAATATAGTTTAGGTTTTAAAAAAAATTAATACCTCGTCAGATGACTATTACTTTTAAATACATTTTAATGGCCGTAATTTGTGTTAATTTTATTTACTACCTTTTAATACCCTTTACAACCCCGTGGATACCCTGCAAGCAAAGACCTGGTTTCATCTTTGACCTTGATTTGTGACCTTGAAGCTGGGGTGATGACGAGGTTATGCAACACGTAGTCTAGTGGTGAAACGAACGTGTATCACGTTTTGTTAAAGGGATTGTGACATGATTTTTTTACTATTCATAAAATTGCTCAAAATATATATATTTTATCATTTAAATATGTTTGTTTTTGCAAACAAAATGATAAATCACTTTAATTTTGCTTTAAAAGTGATTTTGAACTTCAAGCCGTGTTTAATCATGGGAAATCCCATTACACGAACGCACCATCTGTGATGTCACACCGGGCAGAGCTCTGGGCTTGTCACAGTGCGCAGGTATGAGCAGCTCGACATGAAGGAAGTCTGATACAGCATCAGACCTAAATTAGATCCTGTTGTTTCTTGTTCCATCACCCAAACTATTTTCTGCTTCCCAAAATGAAGACAAATAGCTCAAATCTTCACATAGATTGCTAAATTCGTCCAGTTTTAAATTGTCCGCTATTAAAGACACCACAGCCCTCTGCCCAGTGTGACATCACATATGGTGCGTTCGAGTGTAATCGGATTTCCCATGATTAAACACGGCTTGAAGTTCAAAATCACTTTTAAAGCAAAATTAAAGTGATTTATCATTTTGTTTGCAAAAACAAACATATTTAAATGATAAAATATATATATTTTGAGCAATTTTATGAATAGTAAAAAAATCATGTCACAATCCCTTTAAATCATCTTCAGCAGATCAGAAGGTACGGTCTGGACAAGAGAAGGTTGATGGACATACATCTGTCTGTTTGATGGAACAAGAAGAAATATTTCACAGTTCACAGCGTGTGGTTTTCGTTTCCTGTTTCAGCTTTATCAGCCAGATAAAAATAAAC